>DWRA01004740.1:0-10536 GCA_018250295.1 Spathilepia clonius
TTGTGATCCACCCCAGATAAGACTAGAATCCCAACTGAAGTCGACCACAGATGCGTTGCTACCTCTGAGGACTAAGTCGGTATGCGGTGGTGCCGCCGGACCCAAACTACAAAGGGTTCTACCACCTTTAATAGGTACTAGAAGTTTTAAATTTGTACGTAATAAATTATATTTTATGATTTTACTCTGAGGCAAAATTTGTTAGGCAATACAAGGATTTCTGCCCATTTGTAGGCGTTGGATATTCACTACCAGGAAACTACGTCGGAACAATTCGAGTAGCATTAGTTTTCATCCATTAGCCATAGAGTCTTAACAGATTTGTCGAGTTTCAGCCTTCAACTATAATATTATATGGCTTGTATGTTTATGTATGTAGTCCAATTGTAATACCTCAAAATTTTATGGTTACTTGAAACATTAAGGCTTAAAGTCTATCAGGGCACCGACATCCAACCAGCGGTGCGAGTGTGATGGTTGTGATAATATCATGATACATGCGTGTCACTAGCCGTAATCTAAATTAATTGAACTAAATGTGCATAGTATAATATATGTGCATACGTTTATATATACAATGGTTCAATCAATTTTTCTTTACGACGGCAATCGGAAGTTTCTAAGAATCTTGCCACGTCATCGACCACGGGCTATTAATAATCGATTGATAATTCAAATAAGGGGCCCGGTGTCACGCGTTATTCCATTACCACATGTCTTCCGCGCGATACGCAAATTACATTTTGATAGCAACTTACCCTCGCATCTAAACCCGCTGCAACATGTCGCAAATTTTGCATTTTAATATTATTTTTGTTTTATTTTTAAATCCTAGGTATGCAAGTTATGATTAGGAATGTTAAGCATTATAAATACGAAATTTGCACACAAAAATTTAAACCCTTAAGTGTTTGTTTAATTACATGCATACATGTTAGCGCCTTCTATTGGGTCACGGCGAATTTAATTGTCGTAGATCGATATAATTTTAGTTCCTGTTGTCACCGTGACGCTAATAATCGAAGATAAAGTTAATAAATAATTTTATTTAAATATATAAATTGCAAGTGAAATATGGTTTTTCTTTTCAATATAAATTAAATAAAATAATAAAATAATAAAAGTAAAGTCCCGCTGAATATTGCATTAGGAAATATTGATGAGTTATATACAATAATTGATAATTTATGAACCATATTTGTGTGTTAATCTTCAAAGAAATTACAGTATGTTAAGTTTATTCTTTATAAACTTTTCAAACTGTAATTTCTTTGTTTAATTCAATATTTCTCTAACGATTTTATATACTTAATATAGTATAATAAATTTACTGTAGGTACAATTACAGCTTAGCTTACAGTTGACACCTTACGCGGTATCAACTAGTTCACACTCTAAATCTTGCTTACAGAGATAGTAATAGCATTTATATGTAAGCCGGCTCAGAATCTTGCTAACACATGTAGGCATCAAAATATATAACCTAGAATTTCTAATATGTTACATTATTATTTTTAATAAACTACTTGTATTTTTTATATCTGACACTGGCACAAAATGTTTGACTCATATCGATAAAAATAAAAAATTGTAAATGGAACATAAGAAAAAACAAATGAAGAAATATATGTACAGTCTGGAATTGAAATTTTTAATGCGTAATTAGTTAGTCTTTTATTCACATCACAAGTCGGTGAAGAGTTTTAAATTTCGTTTAACCGTATAAATCAATTTGGTAAGTTTAACATTTAAGCAAGAACATTCAATTTCTATCATGATAACAATATTGATTTAGGAATACTGAAAATATTCACCATTTCAAAAATTCCAACCGTTTTATAGAAATGTTTTCCACGTCTGGGGATATTTTTTTTTACAATTATTCGTAACATATTTATATTTATTCTTAAAATAGAAGCAAAAATATAATAAACATTTTAATATAAACTTCAAATATTGTTCGTTTGCACATTATGTACTTACAAAAATTAACAATTTCAGATTTATAGGCACCTACATCGTTTGACCAATCGCCCCGAAAGTCGGTAAGTCAGTTGTTTGATCATTGTGAAGGTATTTATGATACGGATTCATGAGACAATCCGCTTTGTTTTAATTAGCCCCTTGTTGTTGCTGCAACACATCAATTTCTATTTATTGACAGTCCAATCGTTTATATCAGTGGTTGGAGACTTATTGGTAACAAGGGCTACATAAATGACTTTTAAATGAGTTGGCAACAAGTCATTCCATTTGTAAACTATGATATTCGTGTTTGGAAGGAAAGCGTGTGAGAAATTAGGTATTTTTTATTTCGGGACATATGTATGAGGCTTTTAGTGATATAAAAGTAAAGAGCCATTAGGGTCGTGGGCCGTGCACCATGAAATTTGATCATAAAAACATTATATGTTTTCGCGCAAATAAATTCTAAATTAGACTATCATTATTATATACCGGTGACGAATAAATATACATAGACATAATAACTTTTATTAAGTTCTGCAAGTCTTATAATTAGATAATGTTTTATAAATCACTCGTTAGACTTTCTACTAGGCAGCCATTAAGCCTAATTATTGGTTATAGCTAAGACTGGTAGCAGCACGTTAGTGCACTCTGTAGCACTGGAGCGCTTGAAATTTAATTACAAGCGGTCACCCATCAAAATTCCGACCGTGCTCGCGGGTCGCTTATTCTTTGTAGATCGATCGTAGTCTATACTAACCGGGGACTAAGCATGTTTCGCAAGAAACAACATTATACAATATTCACGTTAGAAGTAGTGGGTTGTACTTTTTACATTATGTGTTTACGAATATTTATGAAAACCGCCTCGCGAGGTAATTAGCTTTCGCGGGTATCCAGCACCTACCACTTACGTGCGAGCGATGTGGCCATGTGCGCTCGATCCCACGCCTTCCGCGCTCGCCCATTATCTTCAAATTATGACCCCCAGCTAAGTGTTACGGTTGACAACACGTCTTGGGGAAAGTTAAAAAAGGTTATTCAGCAAGACGATAACCGTAATACAAGTAGTGACATAGGTTGCCGCAATATAAACTGAACATTACTTTTATTTATATACAATCTGATTTAACGTCTTAGGCATATGGATTGCATAGAAATAAAGAGAAAAAATATCTTTAAGTTTGTTAAAGTCTGTCTATCTGTGTGTTTGAGGTAATCATATAAACAGCCAAACCGATTTCCAAGGAACTTCTACTGGCAGATAGCTTATTGTATATGAAGTTACTTGGTACTTTTATTTTAGAAAACGTTTTAGGGTGCCGTGTAAATAGATAAAATCCATTAAATCTACCGCGCGCTTCAATTTTGTTAAAAGTATTGAATTATAAAATTACGGTTAAATTTATGTCACGACACATTTTTTAAACGCGGGTAAAACTACGAGATTCAGCAAGTCTGAAATAAAATTATAAAATAGCTTTCGGACGGAAAAAATCTTAAAATCTTTATTTTTTATATACCTTTTATTACCATAATATTAGTTTTGTTCAAAAAATCTAGGAACACAAGATCCAGATCAAAAACATGTTGCTGACACAGATTACTAAAATCCCTCATATGTATCTTACCACCACTACCACATTCTCAGACAAAAAGTGTGCGCTATAAATATGTATGTCCGTCCACAAAGCTTCGGATCTATCCGAAAGTAGGTACTTCGCAATTTCGCTATGTTAGGACAAAACGACTTTTTTAGATGAGCTAAATTAAAAGATTTTTAGTAAATCCTATTATTGTTTTAATTATATCTTTATAATAATCTATATTTTATTTGGTATTTTTAGATAAATAAGCTTTAGAGTTCATTTCGCTAGTAATATTATATAGTTAAATGACAATAGTAATATTATAAATGCGAATGTGAGCTTATTTGTTTCTTTCCCATGCCATTTCTCCTTAATTACTGTACTTATCATCGTGATATTTAGCATACATGGTACCGAAAAATAACATTTAGGATGCCCGAATCCATGTATGTTAATTGATTGATGATAGAATCGATTATTCAAGGTCGCTATTTAGTTTGACCACCCACACGAATCGATATATGTTATCGATAGGGCAGCTTGTAGGCGCCTTCGAAGGTGTAGCATACCTCGTAGATTGGTAGATGCAAAAGAAACTCATTAGTGCGAGGGAGTTACCGAGCTACACCAAGTGTCTTTGCTCCCACGCCCCTCGACTCTTTATCGGTATTATATACCAATTATGATTGTTATTTTATGGCCGCGTAGGGTGGCTTTTGACTGCTGACAAGTTGATGCTTATAAAGTGGTTACACCCAGTGGAATTTCCATACACCCCGATCATGTGTGGTAGACTCAACAATCATTTTGTAAATAATTCTGTCCGACTATACAAAGCTATTTTAGAACGGCTTGTGTGATATTAAAATTGTAATACAATATTGATGATAATAAAAAATGGGTAGGCTTTATGTCTCTTTGTCCTGGTAGTCTCAGGACCAGAATAGAGCTACGGTAACTCCTACCTGTTGTAAGAGGCTATTAAAAGGGAGCTAAATAAATAGAATTACGTTATAAAAAAAAATAAAATAATGGCATATCCATGCCCTTCTTCTTAAAATGTTTTTCATTTAAAAATATTACTAATAACGAAGAAGAATATTTTTTTAGTTTTCATTTCCTCATTAATTCTGTCATTATTCTTAGTAAAAGTAGTAGGAGACCCCAAATACATAATATTAAAGGCGTAACGTCTTCGTAACCAGTGCGTAGCGCCGTAGCGCGCCTACGAGACCGCGTGCACCCGCTCTCACGCCCATTTAGTCATTGTCTAAATATGAAGCTATGTGTTGAAAAAGTCACACTGTTGTACTTACACCACTTATATAGAGATAATAATGCGATATTCCGTGAAACATCATAAAGAAAATAATAGGTTTGTGGGACATTCCTTGCTGTTATTTGGGAATTCCCCAATCAAACTCATTGATACTTGATAAATTATTGCCACAAAATCAAAGTGACTTTCCCGTACAAATCGATTCTAGCAACGTTACGATACATTAATTGTTATTAAATATAACTATAACTTGAAGGAAGTGGGAACTTAAAGAAAGGGGAATATGAACTTGCAACATATCACTTAATAAATCGCTTCCGCATATGGACTTTGTTACTGGCCCCAAAATAGGACATAAGGCTTACTTTATATTAATCAAAGATGGCTTACAGTCCCTTAAGACTAAGTTGCAAGATCTCATATTAGTATCACACCCGTCAAACAAAAAAAGTCAAATCTGTCATAGCCATGGTGACGTAACTTCATGTGAATAAAGAGTTCTAACATTTTTAGACTATTTATCTATTATGCAACGTAATCAATATGGTACTCACATTTGTCTAGTGATGAGTGCTGATGCTTCTGGTCTTCCTGATTTCAAAATTCATTTGAGTTTGAAACCATGTCTGTAATATCAGCTTCGACGAAGTTATGTTTAAAATCGAAAGTACCTATATATTGAGGGAATTGAAACAGGCTGAACCGAATCCGACCGTTAAAATAAAAAAAAAAACAACAATAAACTTCAACATAATTTAGTGTTTAATTAATGAATTAATATTGAATTTATTGTTACCAAATATACGTTTTGTTAAGAGGAACGGGAGTCTTGCATCGAAATGAAAACGATTTGAAGGATTACGGCCACGGAGATACTAATAAAATATAAGAATAGTAACGTCCTCTTCATGGAGTATTTTCACTTCAACTTTGTTCTCAGAAATAAGTATCTACATAGTTCTACCGTAATGGAAAGGAGCGAAACAAATGTATTTTTTTTTAAATCTAGTTAAATATTTATAATTTAGGGACCGTCAAATACATATAAGCAGTTTTATTACTATTGATTCAGATTTTATATCGCAGCTGCGATACGTAGATTTAGCTAACTAGCTTAATCAATCATTTAATTAACAGAAGTCTCTTTAAAAATGGTGCCGTTGAATCTAGAATGATATTTCGCCGTAGCGTCTAATACAACATTAAATGAATTGTACAGTAGGGTAACCATGTGACAAAAACGATGAAAAATCTCTGAACTGAGCTTTATAGAATAAACCACTCATGCCTAGGTTGGATGTTATACAATTTAGCATTTCATACTGCTTAGCCTATTAGCATTTTATATAGGATTGGTTAGGAAAAATGGCTCGGTAGTAGCGTCCCGCGGGTACACCAATCTATGTAAAATTGGATGTGACAATTCACAGAACAAACAATAATCACAAAAAATAACACCACATAAACTTAACCTGATGCTGTTGCTGTTGTTGGTAAGTGTTGCCTCGTTTTATGTCTTTATACAATAACATAAGAGTGTGCAGTAAACATCAAACAAATGTTTAATATGACTGAATAAAGTATAATCAAGTTTAATCTAACCTATAAAAATGTTTTTTGGTTCGCTTTACTCTTTCGCAAATGCTATACGTAAACAAATATTAGTTAAGTAGTATTGACTATAGTGCATTTTATGGTGATAATATTATAGATTTAGAGTTTTAAAGTTTAATTAGAACGATAAATAGGTTACTACAATAGATACTATTTTACATATTACCAGTTTTGTAAAATTAAACTTATATAGGTACCTCCTAGACATGCGTATATTAAAATTAATATTTCATTTCCGTTTTTCGATTTAAAACCATAACGCAATAAATTACGTGATAGTTAACCTTTAGTAAAGGAATTCATATTCCTTTATATCAGAGGTTATTACATTTTTGTATAAAAGTTGACGTTTTATTATTTATTATATTTATTTATGACATATAATCATTTTACCACAAAAAAGTACTAATTATGTGGCAATGCTTGTTATTTTAACCGCGCTAATGTTCTAATATTTGCTATTTATCAATACGCAAGATCCCCTTTAAAATGCATTAAGTATAGATTATACCTAATAGACCATCTTTCTTTTGTTTTAGTATTCTTCAATCAACGATAATGAAAGAACAATGTCGTTAAAAAATAGCACGCAGCAATTTTTTGATAAAAGTTCATCTGATTTATCTAAAGCTAGGTACTAAGTTACGATTTCGGCCGAAACTGAGATCGATGCCGAAATACGTTTTCGGTTTTGGTTTCGGTCGTAAAACTAGTTTCGGTAGGACACTAATACACATGTAACTGCGATGTCAATGGAATCATATGAGGTTATTGAGGTTATCTCAGGATGAACTTATATGCTGGCCGTAGCCACTACTTAACTAAACATGGCATCATCGTTTTTTTAGGCTTTTTGAATTCGTCAAGATAAGTACTTCAGTCCTAGGTCGTGATTTGTCTGTCGAGGGACGCGGAATTTCATTCGTCGTTTTTGTTTGTTTTAAATCTTACTTATAATTTAGTTAAGTTTCCTCATATTGGTTTATGATTTTATATTTATAGTTTTAAGCACGTTGACTGGACCTAATAAAATGCCATAAGGCGCAACGAAACGCCTCAGAGTATTATAAAATAATCATACAAGGGTGTGAACACCGATAATATCGATGGGGTCTACGCCCCGCACGACATTCCTAGTCGGTTGTTAGCAAAACGCTGCCATGTCACGTAATTGCTCCTTGTATAATTACGCCGTATGGCAAAAGCATACGATACTAATTTATCTATTCATATGTAATGACTGTTTTGATTGTGGCTTCACCTGAAGCATTCCCCGCGCCAATCAGTCGCCGAGTTGGAATTGTTTTGTATAATTATACTAAAGACAATCGAAATAATTTCGTATTTATATATTTGGTTTACTTCTTTTTTTATTTTTCTCTCATATTCCACCGTTTCAATACAATGAAGGATAAGCAGGGATTATTCGATCGAGGGGTACTCTCGTAACCCGGTAAAATTTTTAACGAGGTAAATACCTTCTTATTACAAATAACAACACAATATTCATTACCATATTATGTCTAATATAATACAATACATTAGCGATATAATCTAACGATATTTGTCAACAGACAACGATCTAGCTTCTGGTTCACCTGATGGTAAGTGGTCCCTGCGGCCTGAAGATCTTGTCATCAACCCCAAATAGGATTGAAATCATACCTGAGAATCAATCACTACTGCCTTGTTACTCCTAAATAGTAGGGAAAAAGCTCATGTTTTTCCCTCTTACCATACAGCTCAAACCAGAACACAGTAATCCTTGACATTGCTGTTGTTCCACATAAATAATAGACTTTCTTTTTCAGTAACTTATTAATCACCATTTAAAAGTCGCCATCACTATATTGATTCGCTTTTGGTAAGTGCTAGAACCTTTCGTCCTTCGCATGCGGCAATATATATTATTGCTACTTTATAAAAGCTACTCTGGTTTGCAAGAGGTTCTAAGCAGATTTTTTTTGTTGTTGAGACGTTTCATCGACTTTCTCAAATAGTCCAAACTGTCATATTACTCATATAGCAGCTTAGACTACTAAGATAGTCATGGCTAGACTGTGTATTACATCATCGTCAACCCATTACTGTCCCCCGGCCGGGCACGGGTCTCCTCTCAGAGTGAGAGGGATCAGACCATAGTCCACCGTGTTGGCCAAGTGCGTATTGGTAGACTTTGCACACTTTTTGAGAACTTTTTTTTTTCAAAAAACTCAAGTGTGCAGGTTTCCTCACGATGATTTCCTTCACCGTTCTAACAAGTGATAACTCATTTGTAATAAGCACATAATATAAATCAGAGGTGCGAGCCTGGGGTTTGAATGTCGGACTCCTTGACTGAAAAGCCGTGATTCAACCATTAGGTTATCACTGCTAATTGCATATATTGATTGAAACTGATAATGCTGCTTGATATCTTCTGGCAATTTGTGAGCACAGAGAATACAAAACCCATGTAAGATGCCCTAGGATACCGTAGGGGTCCTACGAGATTTTCTTTCAATACATTTAAGTAGTTGAATGTATATGCGAGGAATTTAACATTTGCAACTTAACATAATAAGTAATAGCGTTTATTAAGCTTCCACTTATGAAATTCTGAAATGATAAAATTTCTGTTTGAAAATTGTACGTATCCATTCACGTTATGCAAAAAAACAAACAACTTTGTATTGGATTTTAACAAACAACTCTTCAGTTCTTCTCTCTCTTTTATATTGAGTGGCTTATATTGAGTGGCTTAGTTTCTTAAGGTATATTTGATATATGCGTTGTCAATTTACAAAAATAAATTTGCTTTGTAAAATGCCTCACTCCGTACACACTCGTTATTTTGTAATACGTTATAAGTCACAAGTATCGCTGTTTACAAGTTACCGCGCTATATTGTTCGATTTATTATCACATTGATTTCTTCTTAATGACGTCGCCCCAATAGAGTTTAATCAGATTTTGAACCTTGTGTTCCGTAACGCTATCCATGTTTTTTAAAACGTCACTTTGTAAACTATTTAGGCATGCTCGATGGCGTTTAAAAGTGGCGGTTGAGGAGGCCACCGAATTATCCGGATATTTTACTTTGTGAAACAACCTCGAGTTCTCTTTGCTGTATGTAAAGTAGTAGTAGAGTGAAATTTGAGTTATGACTTTACGTATATGCGGGGATATAATTTTAGGAAGGTATTTTTTCCTTGCTTTGGACATTTGAATGTATACATATGTAAATTTAATGTCATTGGTATAATATGAGATCACTGAGGTTATCTCACGACGAACCTAAATTCTGGCCGTACGTACCACCTACCACTTGCTTTAGATATCTACATTTCAATATACATAAAAAGTGGTCATATGAGTCGGAGTCACACACAGAGTATAGCATCAAAACAATTTATTTTTTTGATGTTGTTGTTGTTGTGAAAAATGTTACCTAAAAATGACTATTACGCTGAATGAAATAGAGGGTTCCATATATAGTAGAATCAGGCCGGTTTCTAATATGGGGACCCCCCTTTATTTATGACCACTATTTTCTTTTTAGTACATTTTTGTCAAAAAAATTCAAGAGAGATATCCTCGAGACACGCAGCGGAGTACGTTAGGCCCAGAAAAAATTATTCAGTTTTCTTGTACTCAATTTTACTAGTACAAAACAATATAAAGAACCTCTATTCATCTTTGTCATTCAGTATTTCCAGACAGATGATTTGCACAATATTTTTTAAGATTAAAACCAAAATCGTGGTTTATCACAAACCAAAATGGTGCCCTTTGTGTCTGGCTCTATATTACTCGTTTCATTCACCATTCATAACGGAGAGCGCTATTCCTGTGGCGGACAGACGGATACTTGAATACGTGTCATATAAGTAGGCCAAACCTATTTAGGATATTTTGTAATAGTTAACTTTATGTCATAACAATGAAGATACGAAATAATAGCAAATAAGTTAAACACATCAGAAAACACATCACACTTTTGCTTTATAATATATTTAAAATTGCATTCTCATTTGTGGCGGGGAAAAAAAAAAATTTTTTATTTTTATAAAAATTTATTGTAAACTGTACTCCCAAAATTTGAAA
>DWRA01004741.1:0-10535 GCA_018250295.1 Spathilepia clonius
AAATGTCACTGCCGCTCATGGACATCTGCAATCGACCCCAGATATATTAGAATTTGACGTCGAGCACAGATGCGTTGCTCTGAGGGCTAAGTTGGAACGCTTCGGATAAGTATGTCTCTCTAACCACATCTTTTAAATCGGAATACAGCAGCGCTTAGCAGTATTGTTCATCGTCAACCCATTACTGTCCCACTGCTGGGTACGGGTCTCCTCTCAGAGTGAGAGGGGTTGGGCCAGAGTACACCGCGCTGGCCAAGTGCGAATTGGTAGACTTCACACACTTTTAGAGAACGCCTGTTTTTTCGAAGAACTCTTAAGTGTGCAGGTTTCCTCATAATGTTTTCCTTCACCGTTATAGCAAGAGATAATTAATTCTTAATACGCACTTAACTTCGAAAGATCACAGGTGCTTGCCTGGGATTTGAACCCCGGACCCCTCGACTGAGAGGCCGTGATTCGACCACTAGGCGATCACTGCTACACGACACTATTATTATTAGGTAAAAACAGGTGCGGCGGTGTTGCCATTGGAGTGGAACCACAAAAGGTTCTACGACATTTAAGGTTTTTTTTACATAACAAACAGGCACTCAATTTTTTTGTTTATATAGATTACATGTTTATTTGCATTTACTGCATGTAAAGTTTATGGTTAAGTCGTTATGAAGAATCTTTAAATTTCGTTATAGTAAAAACGTTAAAAATATGAAATGCATTCAACAATCGTATTTTTATTGACATCGATACCCGTGATTGATGACTCGCGATGATTTATACGAATACACATTGGATATGGGAAAACGTGTTTTCCCTTCGAATTTCGTTGAGAAATCACCTATCTAAAATTTTTTTGACATTGAAGGAATCTTCTGACACTTCCAATCTGCTGTTATTTGGCAGTTTTTTTTTTGACGTGACAACGTCTTAAATTAGGTTGCGGCTCGGAGTCACTCATGAAAAAGTGTAACGCCCGGTAACGTAACGATGAGTCACCGAACGAGAGAGAGGCCTGCCGGACCGGCGAATGCCTTGCGTCTCTCTCCCACTCAACTATGATCGGTCCGCCGCGCGCGCAGCACTAGAGAATTAGGCGCATTGAATCGGCGCGTGCTTGTGTCTCTGTCTCTGTCTTTCTCGAGCGTTCTTGGCGTTGGAAAAACAAGAAAGCGTCATAATACAAGTTCACACGTGTGGTTAAAGTATCGTCAGCTGTGTCTGTAGTGAAAATGTGGAGTGCTTAGATTCGTCATTTACAACAACTACAACAATAAAGGTAAATAATTGTACACTGATATTTCATTATCGTAAACTATGATTGATTTATCGTGAACTATGATGAAAATATATTTCTATAGTTAAAATTTGTGCAATTCTTATTTTCATTCAATTCCTTGTTCCTATTGTGCAATTTAATAATATTCATATCAATAAATATTCTACCGAGAAAAAGACGTTGTCACGTAAAATCTTCGCCCGTAAAACCGACTTTACAGGCAACCAGTTTTTTAAGAAAAATCTGTGCTTGCACTGTTAATTTACGTGTACTAAATCTTTTAACAAGAGCAGGCTTGATAGATTGCTCTTTAGAGTGAATATGTATCAACTACCTGCTTATTTCTAAAAAAATAGTTGTCAAAATTGACTGTCAAGTGAAAGAAGTGTTATACAAGTTCATTTATTATATAATGAAAACAAAAACTCTAGAAATTTATATCATTTCTTCTTGCCGTAAAAAATAAATCAAAATTAGAAACAAAACGTTCGTTGCAAATTTCATCGTTTAAATTTTAAACATTTAAAATTTTAAACCTATATTTACTCGCCTTTGGTACAGACGGTTCTTTATACTTATTTTGCGAAGCTCGTTAAGGGCTGCAAACTATTTACTTTGGACTTCAGGATTTGCTAGAAAAGAAACAAATACTAATTTTCTCGATGTAGGTCAATTAGAAACCTAACGGTGATGCGAACGTTACATTTATAGTTAAAGTTGTATATCAAAGCAATATTTTTTTAATACTGAAGAGTAACAGTGAAATTCTTTAAAACAACAATAACTGTGGCAAATGCGTTGATGGTAAGTTGCAGATGCAGTTGTCCATGTGTATGTGTGACCAACTTCATGAAGAGGTTCTACCCGAAGACGATCATAAATGTGTTGTCACTCCCGAGCAATAAGATGGCCGTCTTATATGTATTAGCTGGTATCCGTACCAATCCACCGAAATGTAAGCACTGCTTAACGCTAGAAGCAGATATGATGGTACTTTCCAATCGGAATATTCTGATATGAAAAGTGGTATAATTCGTTCTATCGCCGTACCCATTTTTGATGTAAAGTACACAGTTCTTGCGTTTCATTGGAAGGGTGTAACTTGATGTTGGTGGTCACTACCATCCATAGATATCTTTAATGAACTTGATGTAAGTAAGTATCTACCATAAGTTATATAAGTATTTAATCTATTATAGAATATATTGTGCGTGCGTGCGAATATAAGTGCGTATTATAAATTAATAATCACTTGCTATAACGGTGAAGGAAAACATCGTGAGGAAACCTGCACACTTGAGAGTTCTTCAAAAAAAAGTTCTTAAAAAAGTGTGTGAAGTCTACCAATACGCACTTGGCCAGCGCGGTGGACTATGGCCTAACCCCTCTCACTCTGAGAGGAGACCCGTGCCCAGCAGTGGGACAGTAATGGTTTGACGATGAGAATATATTGTTCATTCTTCACAGTTCAACACTTCCGTGGTTACTACCTCAATAGAATCCGTAACAAACCAGGAAAGACTCCGAACCTATTTGGAGTTTGTTACAAACGTTCATGTTTAGTAAATAAATAAACGTCTACTGAAAATACAATTGCGATCAAAAACCACCTGAAGCCAGTCTACCCACGCGTCTAGTTAAAGGTTAATCACATAATAACTCTGTAACCGAGCCAGTAATTGAGTAAAAGCTGCTTTTGCGCGAGCACGTTAAAACACAACATTTGAGTTTAAGCTCTCTGTGCTAGAACGTGTTAATTCAACTAGGATATACAAATTTAAGTGTCCGATTAAAAATTAACTTTTATTTTTCTTTTGTTTATTACTTTAAGTTTCAGTATTTCATAATTCAAACTTCATCAATGGTACAGATAATGGTTTTTTATGTTCATTTACAAATGTATTTCCATACCAAACTCCTAATTTTGTAACTGGTATTACAAGTTAACTCAAATTTATGTTTTTCTATAGATTAACTTTTTTCAAATTAATAGACGCTTTCTACACTCACAGCCCCACGCTAGGATTTCCTGTGTCGTGGGTGCCATGGGCACAAACAAAGACGAACGCAAACACCCTGACCCAGAATAAACGCTAAATTAATCATTTATATTATATCTGTTTGGCCGGGGATCCAACCTCGAATCCACTGCGTCAGACGGGTGTGGTGACCGCTACGCTACGGGGGGTCGTCAATTAAATCATAACCTTGAATTCCACCCAAAACTAGATTACCCTCAGCTTCATCATTCATTTGAGCATTATTTTTATTCAATCATCCTGTTTTTTTCTAGTCAATAAGGCAAATGGGCTACCTGACGCGTAGCAGTCAGCGTCACCTATGGACATTTGCAATATCAGAAGAGTCGCCAACGTATAGCTGGCTTTGAAGAAGCACCTTTTTTCTATCTTTCTTGAAGAGCCCCTTATAATAGCAGTCCAAACTGATACCTTTACCAACGTTAATGATATCTTTGTCATTACTCCCAATTTTATTATCTCATCTTTCTTTAGTCGGTACTAAAACAACAGCCTTTTTCGCTATTTGGTTTCTTATCTCACGTATATAACGTTTCGGACCATCTTATTATTTTATTGTGAGGTGTGCCAGTTCTGGTCCCTTATGTTTATTGTGTTACCTTTAACGGCAACAATTTTTATGCCAGATTTTATGAGGCCATTTTGACTGGAACCGAGAAATGATTGCCCATTTACAATTTTGTGTTTCGCATCAGTATTGTTGGCGGAGTTAAGCACCTGTGGTTCTGTTTTAAGTGCTGAAAAGTACTTAGTTTTAATGATTATTATTAAAGGTAATTTGTTACGTGCTTGATTATAGATGTTTCTGTTCATCCTTGTAAATAAAAACCTAGATTTCAAAATTTTTATAAGTTCTTAAGGCGGTTCCTTTATAAATAAGCCATTAAAATGAAAGTCCAATAAGATGATACTATGCCCAAACTATATTATATTTAAATATATGATTGGATATCGTTCATTCTGGCACAAAAGCCACAGGGATCGATTAAAAAAATGGTAAAAAGTAGTTAATTTAATTTATATACGAAGATTGTCTAATAAATAAATAATTATGTAAAATTGCCCCACTGTTTGTAATGGGAGTTCATGTACATTGTTTAAGTCCAGATCTCTCCTCAACTCAAAGTTAAGATGTAAATGAAAACAGTATGTCACGTGGATATGCTAATTTACTACATAATTTTTACGATATTACCAAAATACTCTCTAATGCACCGCGGAACACTAAAATTATTTGTATCCGGTACAGAACCATAAATTTGGCTCTTTTCCTCGTAAAAGTTCCTTCCAATTTATAACCAGGCAGTCAATTATCGGTAAAAAGCTTCCGTATTCCCCTCAAGTAATGTTTGCGGATTATTTTGCTTCTTTTCATATCAAACGAAGCATATTTACTCAAGCTTCTGGATTTGTGACAAAGCATGTTATATTGTAAGTGATTCCAATATTTGATAAACAAACAATGTGAAAGGCACGTTTTGTAATCATAATGGAATAAATATATGGGCGTTGAGTGCACAGTGATATAAATATTAATATCTGATAATGGAATTTACGGTTGCCTGAAGCTCGGGATGTTTTCGATTTTATAAGTTCAAGTATATATCTCCATCTGTCCATTTCTACCTCACTCATGGGTAAGGAACTTCTATGGACAGAATACCTACTAGTCTTTTTATATGGGGAATATTTCCAACAAGATCTTTTTATAACATTGAAGTAAAATACGAGCATGTCGTATGTCGTATTTTACTTATATACACATCTAGATCATAATAGATATACATCTAATGGTAGGTGGTCACGGCCGCTTACGAACATAACATTCAAACAATTTTATATGTAATAGGGATTATACTCGAAGTAGATCACAGATCTGTTCCTTACTTTGAGGACTCAGATGCTCGCTTCATATAAGTCGCGAAAGTCAGCCGGACTTCATTCCTTTTCACCTAAATTCAAGAACTATTTAACGCTAAAAATAGGCGTGTGGTTTATACAAATATGTATTTTCGGTATAGCACTATTATAGCGAGAAATCATAGTTCGTATTGTTTCAGTACGTGTAGTTGGTACTCACGTTAGCGATGTAAAAAGCATCTAGTAAGTTGAATAAAACCTATACAAACTAACAAATGTTCAGCGTCACTTGCAGCAATCTTGGTATTGCCTTTTTAATTATTATTCCGCCGCCGTTACATTTCTTGCAATGTAACAGATTGCAGGGGACAATGATTATAATGGCACGTGGCCGCAATGACCTGATTCCTTCGATTCGCACGAGCCGTTTTCAAAGTAACTAATAGTTATTTATCTAAGAACAATACTCCTTGAAACAAAGATCAAAGCCACAGTTGAAGCGGTTGAAACGCAGTGGACTGGCGATCAGTGCTTTCTTTTATTAAACTCTTGGATCGGCTCCGGAATAGGTTTCATTTATGGCCCTGGTCGATGTTACAATAGTTTCGGGATTGGAGTTTCTTGGAAAAAGGCAATCGTTTTGTAGGAAATGATCACTTGATTTATACGGTGCATGAAAATATTGTAAGGAATAACATTTTTCTGTCGTAATGTCCTGCTTAATTTCATTTATTTGTTCAATATACAAGCAGCGATAGGTAAGTGCTTAAAAATCGGCGTCTTGTTTAGAAGATCCGAGGTTCGTACTCCGAGCACACTCCTCTATTTCAAATTTATGTGCATATTAGGAATTAACTACCTTTTTTATATAATGGAGTAGCAAACAAGCATGCATTCCACCTGATGGTAAGAGGCAAATGCCGCCCATGGACACCTGTGATCCACCCCAGATAAGATCAGAATCCCAAGTGAAGTCCAAAACAGATGCGTTGCTACTCCTGAGGACTAAGTTAGAATACCTCTTTAAGTTTATCTCCCTTACCACAACCTTCAAACCAGCAGCGCTTACCACTGATGTTATTAGGCAGATATAAGTGTGATATTTACTTATTTATCACCTTATTTAGGTGATAAATTAGGTGATTAATTTTATAATACAGCAAAAATATCATGGTTTCATTACAATGTTTTTTCAGTACTCATCTAAGACTCATAAAAAAAGTTTTCAAAGGTATGTGAAGTCTACCAATTCGCACTTAACCAGCGCGGTCGACTATAGCCTAAAACCCTCTCACTCTAAGAGGGGACCCGTGTCCATCAGTGGGATAGTAATGGGTTGGCGACGTTTAATATAGATAAAGTGTGTTCTTTTTGTTCTCTTTTGGAACAGGAATTGATTTTAGAGAATATTGATGGATTGATTACAATAACATAGAAATTTCCATTGGTAATTGTAGATTAACTAACGATAAGCTTATTGTAGTCAATTATTTGTCGTGGAAAACTATGCCACTTACCAACTAGCAATGGTCAATAAAGTAAATCAACACTCTAACTCAAGAGGATGCATCGAATCACACAACATTGGAAGACATATCTGTTTCTAATACGACGATAAAAGATTACGAATCAAAACAGATATTTGGAAACAATACACATAGAGCGTTATGAAAATATTTAGCCTTGGCCCCGTTGGCGTGTTATTGAAGTCTAAAACGTTCCTCGTTTGCCTTCTGAAGGCGCCTCGAGGGCTCTCATGTTGGAGATCGCCACTCGAGCAGTCTTATTGGTTCACGCGATAATCTATTCGAAAGAGTTTTTAGGGATAAACACGTAATTGATCACCTGTTTGAAAAGGAATGTATGAAAGAACATATTGCTTTATTTGACGGTTCTATACAGATTTTTTTACATTTTTAAGCTTGTCTACAGGTATTTAACTTCTTTTCATGGTTGTCATACGATCTCGATGTACGAGCTTGGATCCGTAGTCACTAACAAACATGGACCAAGTGAGTGTTGATAGACTTTACACTGCTATTGAGAAAGTTATAGGTTATTTTCATATGCACAAGGTTTCTTGCGATTTTTTCATTTCTAAAAGAACGCTATTGTATTAAATAGTTGTAGATATTAACAGTTGGTGCACAATATTAAATAGAGCAATATCGTATTGGTTTATATTTGTTTTTTAATTTGTAGTTGAAAAAAGTAACAGAAAAAAATGTTATTGTTGTAATATATTTTGCAACGTGTTATGTTATTATTACATAATGTTTATGATGCTAATCTTTGTTATAAGGAATTTAAATTAGACTTTTCCATTATCTGATAACATATTAATAATATTTATTTGTATGTAATAAATAATCTGAAAATATTTACTTTCATAGTATTTAAACAAACCCATTACAAAATGTCCGACATTATGCCAATTTTCCATTACACATCATGTACATTACATCTTACAACTTTCTTACCACGGTCCGTTATTCCAAATGGTCTACCTTGCCTATCTGGCATGCACTCGTATGTCTCTACAAGTGACACTAACCCAGCATCGCTAACGACAATCATCTCAGCTTTGTCGGCGATAGAACGAACGTGCTCTAGTGGTCCGCTTTGGGAATTAGTCTCGTTACGTCATCCTGGAGTTTCGCATTTTACATAAAACATCATAAAGAAACCTATAAAACATCATGGGGAAAACGCGTTTTATTGATTTATTTACCTGCGCTTAAAATGTTATTTGATTCCAGTGTATCCACTATACATTTATTACTAGTAAAAAGGCAATACTTGAGTTTTTTGACAAAATTTAGGTGACAAATAAACGTTATTCACCTAAATTTGAATAGTATTTGCCTCCCATGGATAATAAATCTCAAATAAGTGTGGCTTCGCCACTCAATTCATTTCTCGGAATTAACGTAAATAGTATTTCCTTGCGCTTTAGACCTTAATACATAAGCAATTATTACTGTTGTTCCAAAGCAAATATATATATATATATGTATATATATATATGTTGTATTACCGCCGTGGTCGAACTATAAAGAATTTCAAACTCATATTCATATTCAGTTACTTGAGTTAAATTATACAAATATACTTATTAATATAAATTTTCAGCTTAAAAATCAACCTCAGAGTTGTTTGGCAAATACTAACTACTAACTTTATGAATCCAGTTATGACGAATGTAACAAAGAGAACACGTACATTTCTGTAATAATGCGCTTACATATTACAATATAATTACCCGGTTTTTAGAAAAGAATGAGTTCTTTATTTCCTTAATCCATAGAAAAGATTTTACGCCTGCTTACTTGCGGCTATTCACCAAAGTAGCGTAGTATTGTACTATCAAAATTTGCACATATAAAATTCTTGAAATCCATTAAAAGTAGACCAGCAAAGGGTACCTTTAAGAGCGAGTTAACCTCACCAAAGCGAGTGCCGCTAAATAACTTTTTCCATTGAGACCTGATTAAAACGTTGCGAGACTTTTTCAATGTGTTTTCATAAAATAATCTAGGCCTCAAACGGAATTTAGGTCGAGAAGCTGTATATGTGTTAATGTTAATACGACCAATTATACATAAACTTAGAAATGATCGCAGTGTAATTGATTTACGTAAGATTGATGTGAGGATGTTAAACAACAATTACCTTACTTTACAAGATTACATTACGTTTCGTTCGATTATTTCAGCTGGCTATCCCAAAATTCTAAAGAAATGCTTGTGGTACTACAAAGGAGGTGGTGTTTTGTTACCAGATTGTTTGGTTTGTTTAATTGTATTGTAAACAACGTTAAAACAGTAAGAGAGATTAATTACTATTTAAATGATATATACGGAGGAATGAATAAATTATATTTTGATGTTAATTAAAAATATACGATACATAAAATGAATATTTTGAGAGCAAACTGCAAAGAAAGGATATTGAAATGCAAGAACTTCATAAATATCCTCTTAAAGTTTATGACACTAATAAATACAGATGGAATAGTTTATAAAAATATGCAACGTAAAGTTTTTCCATAATTCAGTACTTGTCTGCGGTATCCTGTACAACAAGAGAGATGAAAAGAGTTTCTAGAATTCACAAAGTTCTATCACAAACATTGAAAGGACGCAAAATATTTTTTACAGACGCAGCCGAAAACAAATTTCTGAACTCGCATCCCCGAGGCCACATCTCAACACTGGCCAGTCACTAACAATATTGACAAGTTTGCTTAACAAACTTCGCAGAGTTGGGAACTAACTAAAAGATATAGACAGCCCGAGGTAGTGGAGGGCAAATAGTAGCAAACGGTTTGTTGTGAAACAATAACTTGCAAATAAGGCTCGACAAGATAGAATATGTAATATTTCGGGTACAGAGTGAGGAGTGCTGTTCCATAAGATCATTTTACAGTCTCAAAATATGTCTGCATTGAAATATTAAATTTGTTTTCTTCAGAAGTTGACAGAGCCAGTGGTTCTGCAGATCGTAGAGTTGAGATGATTTTTTGTATCAGGAATTTTGTTACTACGTACAAGTTTATTTATACATGTTTATTCTATTCTGTCAGGACATTTTAATACAAATTGACTCCTCATAATTTCAGCCACCTCAGAGCATTTGAAGCAATGATCTAGTGGTAGCAAACTGAGCCTCTCCATCGGAAATACAAGGTTCGAAACAAAAGCACGCGTCTCAGATTTTTCATAGTTATGTGCATATTAGAAAATTAGGCATTAATTATCACGTGCTTAAACAGCGAAGAAAAATGTCGCGAGGAAGCTTGCATGCTTGACAGCTTTAAAAATTGTTCTCAAGGGTATGAAAGGAAATGTACCGATTCGTGCTTAACCAGCATGGTGCACTATGGATTAGAACCTTCTAAATCTAAGTGGAGACCTGTACTCAGTAGTGGGACAGTTAGTTGGTATTGGTAGTCGTATCAAATTCTACTTTTATATGATAGCAAGACAGCTGAAAACAGCGAAATACGACGAAATATTTGGTTTGTGTCGGTTTTATTGTTGATTGTGGTTTGTTTCTATTCCTCTGGGGTCGGTGTTTGTATCAAATATCTAAGCAATCATGATAAAATACTTCAATATTCAGAGCAATGAGGTGGTAAAAATAAACGTTATTTCAAAGACATTTTTTTTTGTTATGTTTGAACGATTGATTTACGATTTCTTTTTGTACACATACATAATCAAAACGGACTAAAGTGAATAATTTCGGACTAGGTCTGGGTGTTTGTACTTATTTTATTTAGTGTTATTTTTTATATGGTAGAAGCAGCGAAAGAGTGCAATCCACCTGGTGATAAGTGCCAACTAACGCCTTTGGTCACC
>DWRA01004742.1:0-10534 GCA_018250295.1 Spathilepia clonius
ACCACACCCTTCAAACCAGAAGACAGCGGCGCTGAACACTGCTGTTATTAGGCAGAAATAAGTGTGTGGGTAGTGCCGCCGGAGTCGAACTACGTAGGGTTCTACCACCTAAAAATGCCACGTTATTTTTAAAATAGATTGTACAATTTCCGTGATTTCAAGTCGTACTTAAACAGAACGGGAGATTTACATACGTTAATTACTCCAATGCGGTCAAGAGGCATATCATTGCCGTGTCAAAGGTTTGTAACGACATTTCTCAC
Organism: Spathilepia clonius; assembly: GCA_018250295.1. Taxonomy (NCBI): domain Eukaryota; kingdom Metazoa; phylum Arthropoda; class Insecta; order Lepidoptera; family Hesperiidae; genus Spathilepia; species Spathilepia clonius. The sequence continues at coordinate 264 of DWRA01004742.1, forward strand.
GCGTACATTTCTTAGAAAACCCTGGATTCCACACGATTCATTACTCATACTCGTCACGTAGAAACTTATCCAGTAGACGTAACTGTTTACAGTTTTTCGCACAATAAAAACTGTATTCCATACGTGTGGTATGTATGGCTTACTGTTTATTTCTGAAAAGGTGCAAAGCTGACGCGACTTAATTATCGTTACCGTTTTATCGAAATTCTGTTTATTTCTTCATAAAACGGAGCACATTCACGTTTATTGTTATATCTAGTTATGTGAACTGAGTGTGAATTTTATAGCTCTTAGCGTATTATCGGGCAAAGTATCGCCGTAAAAACATTCGAAATTTTTATGCGTAATACGATACCAACGTCAATGACCCGGTTCGGATAGCATCGGAAGTACCGAGCGGCGTCTTTGAGGCACAGTTTAATTTCTTAATCCTAATTGAATATGTTTGTTCGAAGCTCGCTGGCGATAACGCAAGATTGCCTGCGGTGTTGGCCGATTGTTCGCGACTGACCTACCGGAGAAACTAAATATCTAGCGAAGGTTAGATGAGATTTATTATTCATTAGCCTCTTTGTTTTTTAAGACTAGCTTATCTTCGGCTTTGCGCGGTCGTAGGTTGATGGAGTTTGGTAATCATTACTGGTATGTGGCTGCGTTCCATATGGAGTTATAGCCAAATAGTTTGTATATTAACGTTTTAATTAACCACGAAGATAAACCGATAGATACACCAGATTACTGACGTGATTGCATTAGCTGCTAAAATTTGAAATATCAAAATATAAATACTTTTTTCAAGACTTCCATTACATTATAAATAAAGAGCGTAGAACAAAAATAACTTTACGATTTTATTGTACGTATAGATTTAAAGGTTAGCAAAGGTAGGTTAAGGCCTTCGGTTTTAATAAATACGAACTACAACAGGATATCCCGAGGCAAGAATTCGGACAGGAGCTAAAATGCAACACTCAATAAAATATTTTACATTTGAGTCTATGAAATCACCTCCAACGGAATATTAAATCAGTACCAAGAGATACAGTTCTTGGGAAATGAAATGTGGACTAACAAGAACCATTATTTTATCAATGTCAAGTGTAACTATAAAAGATAATGGAAATATTTTTATGTTGCCACAACACGAGAATTAAAGCAGTTAATTGACATTTTACGAGTACAAAAACACATTTTTGTTTTAACTTTTTAAACAGTTATTCAAATTAATATTACCTTTGTAATAGCTGTTTTAACGTGTGATTTAACGGATGTGAAACAAAGTTATCAAATATTTTATTGCATCCTTCGGCTTGCGACACTGGATCAATAAAATTTTGTCCTGTCGTTAAATATTTAGATGTAATGACAACCGATATATTACGTTTAAATGTCTTTTTTCCTTTGAGAAGTGTAATTGAATTAAAAGAAAAATGAAAGGCCAAATCTTTTTCTGCAGTTCAAAAATTGATAACACGATTGTTTTTCATAGTATGTGTCGCCACCCTCTAGTCGATCCCGTAGTCTCTTTTTTCTGCAGTTCAAAAATTGATAACATGATTGTTTTTCATAGTATGTGTCGCCACCCTCTAGTCGATCCCGTAGTCTCTAAGGGGGTCGTGAAGCCGAATAAAAATATAACGAAAGCCACATAAAGCTTAAAAGATTTTATAGACAAAATATAAATCAAAGAATATTTTTGATACTTAATTATATATTTGGCCAATATTTCATTATTAAAACAAATAAAAATGTCCTACTGTTGATATATTTGTAATAAGTAAAATGTAGGTTACAAACTGCGAGGGTAGGGAGTCGCTAAATGTTTTCGTATATTAAGTTCGTGTATTGAGTCGTGCTACGGAAAAGATTGAAAACGCTGGAAAACGAAATGTCGTAACATAGTGGTTACCCACTCATTATAAATATTCATCCGGTAACCAACATACATGCTTGTACTAAATAGAGACATTTTCTCCTGAAAAATATAATCAAAAGTATTCGGTACTATTGCGAATTTATAAACGTACTAAAAATTAAGCACCAACAATTAAGTGGACGGTATTATAAATTTCACGCGGACAACATGACAGGTAAGAACTAGTTATATATGCGGCTTTGTGCTAAGAACAAATGCTAGACACAAGTTTGCATTCCCTAACAAAGCAAAACATGACGCTCATTTCAAATAATATATTACGTGCACGCTTCTGTCAGTGGTTACTCGTAAAGGTACTTTTACAAACGGGTTGGGCTGCCGCACACCTGTATGTATGTGTAGTGATAGTGTGCTTTAGGCCTCCCACTGTGAGGTCCAGGTTCGACGCAATACATTGAATTTTCTGTGCTATCGTGAAGTAAGTTATCATGAAGAAGTCACGTTCGTGAGTTTATCAATGTACATTATTGCCAGCTTTATATAAAGCGACCATTTAGTCCCTAGTGGGATGCGCCTGTGATCGATTTCACTCACGTGTTCCATACGTAGACAGCGACCTCATCATCAGGTGGACTGCATGCTCATTTACTACTACAATATCATAAAAAAATAATTCCTTTTTGGAATAAGTAGTCCTTTGTACTATATTTTTGTAAATGCTTGTATTTTTTATTGTATTGTGTACAAAAACTTATTAAATAAATAAATAGATATGAATATGACGATATGAATATGTCTGGCACGTTCGATATATATATAATGCGACTCTACGTATATATAAATAAATCCAAATAAAAATGCAGTTAATTCAATTTTATTAACTCGCATTTTAACCGACTTCCTCCTTTGAAGGTAAGAGGTTGTCTATAAGTCGCGTAATTGTTTTTACGTTTTTAGTGGTGAAATTCTAATCATTATATATATAATAGAATTTAATTGATCTAGCTCGGTGAATATAAATGTGTTTGTTCACTGACTTGCACTCTTTGGAGGAAGAGCTTGCTTGGTAAGGTACAAACTGTAAAATTTAACACACAGATATTTAAACACGGCTTATTTTGCAAAGCGCCAGTGATATGATAAAATACCAAAAACATTGCGGCATATAAGTGTCAATTAAATCTTTAAAAATAAATTACGTTTCTATCTCGTTGACAAGTCCTACTACAACATAAATATTTTTTTAAATGACATTGATTAAACCAATTATTCTTTTTATCTTGTCTGTTTTGAGTATAGGCCATTATTTTATAATAATATGTATTTGAATAGTGCTTGTTAATTTAAATTTAATCTATATTATTACATGTGACATATTTGCATACCCTTTGGGTTAGAATAGGAGCACCGAACCAATGTATTTTATATATGTAATCCACCTTATTCTGCAATAAATGAATTTAATTAAATTGAATTGAACTGTTTTCGGGACGATTGGACTACTTTTAGCGGGACTTTTACTAGCAGACAGCTTATGTCATGAGAAGTAATTTTGGCTACTATTATTTAACCCTAATACGGTTTGTGTTAGGGATTCGCGCAAAACAAACTTTGTTAGTAACAAAGTTAAACTACAATTATCAATTATATATACAGTGAACGCATGCAATAAAATTATAGTTTTCTAAACAATATTTTTAAAGGCATGGTCACTGCGTGGTCATATTACGGAAAATATAAAGACTTTCTTGTATAGCACGATATGACTTTGTTTGCCACGGACCGTGTCTGACACGTATGTATATAAATGCACTATACCAAATAAATAATGGAATAAATTACAAAAGCTTACAAAATACCCTAATTGCTGATACTTTAGACAACGTTATTAGAAACGTACCATTTGGAACTATAGATGAGTCTTTGTTACCATCACAATAGATTTTTTTCACTAAGTAATCTTTCCCTTCTCTACAGTCGAAAATATAGAAAGGAGCGGAAATTGTAAATTATCCTGTACCTGCTACTTGCTAACAAAATTATCACTTTTTGTAGGCCTAAAATTCTATTGTACACCAAATTGAGAGGTCAATTCTTTTCATTTTACGACAGTGTTCTATGTAAATAGGTATTATGATAATACTTTCTATAATATCTTTGTATGTTATAATGTTTCTTATATATTGGTTTAACGTTTTTGTAAACAAGAGAGTATTGACAATTTTATTCCTCGCTGTAGTGATGTAATATATTTTATATGTGTTTGTATTCATATACATATGCTTATGCGTCTTTACTAACAATATTTGTTGTCAAAACATATCAGATTCATAAAAATATACTTAATGGCCCCTGATTGACAATACAGGGGTGTCTATATTTGGAAACGTTTTCTGTTTATACTTGGCCTGTATTCGGCTATTTTGTACATTGAGGTTGTTCAACTCGTTGAGGCAATGATGAGAAAGATGATTAGTGTTGATATTCGAGTTATTTTAAACCTCAATAACTAAACAATTAAAATTTACCTTAGACTTAATTAAATGCAGACTTGTTATTTTCGTAAAAATGTTTTAATTCACTTTCTAGTGTAAACGTCGAAATATTGCAATTATGGAACATTCGTCGTGCACCAAATTTTCCGTTTAATGGCTCCAAGTCACGATAACAATACCTAACGAATCCTTTATACGAGTTTTAAACGGTTTTTTGTCTAAGTTTCATGCAGATAAAATTTGCCGGAGGTTTTGGTGGGTACAAAATAGACCACACTGGAACAGTGTAGCGACCAACCTCAGTAGTACGTTGAACCAAACACGTTGCTATTTCACAAAAAAATAAACATCACTAATTGTCATGTATCAAACCAGTCACTTTATTCCTTTCAAAAACATGTAACACCTTACAAAAATATTATCGAACAATTTAAAAATAGTTTTTCATAGAACAAGTTTTTGTATCGTAGAGTTACGAAGAAGTTAGACGCGTAACCCGTACACACATCCGTCGGGTGTGCCGGCCGGCGCAGAACTAGCCCGCCGGTCTCATTCCGTACAAAAGTTTTAAGTCATGGAGACGGCAAAGCTATGTCGCGCCTCTACAACTCACGCACACAGCCATGTTTGACACCCTATGCACAAACACGAAAGCGAGCTTCCAAGTTCACTAAATAGACGAACACAAACACTAATGCACGCCAACACCGTCTACCCCCTGTTCATGAGACGGGGGAGCGAGAGAGCAATATCAACAACGTATTTAAACGTGTGCGTGCGAGGGAGAGTTCGCTATTGAACAGATGTATATCATTTCACGCAGGTAAGTATTGAAAATGTTGGTGTGTACGAATGAGACGGCTTACAAATTTAGCAAGCAAAGCCGGTCGCGTGCGAAAGGGACAGGAAGTGTTCAAGTCACCCACTATGCATTCCTTCCTGATACCGGCGCGCCGTCGTACCTTTCGATCGTTCAAGTGGCAGATGAAGCTTTCAGGGCTGTCACTTTGTGTGACAGACTCAGAAACGCCACACGTTTTTGCAGCTCGTAATCACTTAGTTTACTTTTTTAAATATTTATGTCTGTTTCAATATAAGTCATAAATAATATTTTAATTTTTTTTTTAAAGTACGAAATGTAAATTCGTTTCTTTCCTTTAACAAAAAATAAACTAAATGAATGCACTTGAATTTATATTAATTATTATGTTCGCATGTATATAAAAATATTTTTGTACCCTGGTATGGTCTGGATGGCCTATGATTTGTGTCATGTCGTGTCGTGAATTGAGTAATTGAACATTTTTGGGTAACTCGATGTATTGCCATAAATAACCAAAAATCGTTATAATGATGATAAGAAAATAATAATTTTTAATCAATACAAATTCTGCTGATAATTAAATTTTGCAATGCAATTTATGCTGTAAATGATCATAATATAATTTAATTCATGTTTGCTTGGATGTCATTTTTATCGAAAAGACTTTCACCAAATCGTATATTTAGTACCAGGTAATCAAATGTAACGTGTATAGTATGAATAACAGCCAGCATATTTTTTTAACGATATAAAATGATACAATTTATCAATCAACAAATAAATGATTATTGAAGTCATTTTTTTCTGTTTCAAGTGGCAGCCCTGTACAGAGATGTCAAAAGTAGCAGGTACAAAGAGTAACTAGATAAGATGCACTGAAAAATTTGGCCAAGAGCTTTTAAGCATTAACGTTTTGATTATGTCTTTTTTTTTCTCAATGCAAGTGTCAACAAAATTTTAAACTAGCAATAACTTCTTACTGAATTGTAACTAAGAAGTTATAATAAAAATAAAGTAATTTATTTTTAAAACACTTGAAACACATGTAAATTATTTTTGAAACGCATGTACAAAATTATTTTGTAACAAAATATTCTTATTTTTTTCTTTTGCATATTAACGAATATTTTACTTACATTGGTTTTTGTATTTATGACGTCCGTTTTATTTATTAATTAGATTAGAAAATTTAAGCTTGTGTTTTTAGGGAGATAGTTACAGTTAAACATGTCGATCCAATGCCAAGTTGCCAAGATGCCAAGTTGATCAACTTTCACCTGTTTAATAATAGATGTCTCTGCAAGCATTGGCAGTTTCTGGTATCAAACAGATACACACATTATACGGCTAAAATAAATCAAATTTTGTACTATTTAATACTTTAAGTCATTAATTTAAAATAACTAGTTACATTGTAAATTAATATATTACTTAAAATTATAATGCTTAAATGTACACAAAGTTTCAAAGAAAACAAGACTATAAAACACCATAACATCACAAAAAACTTGTATGAAAATAATACTCTCGCCCAGCATGAGTCTTTAAGGTAACATAATTTTGTTTATAAAAAGAGGTCCGAAGAGTTGGCGGGTATCAGAGAGCGTCAGGCGAACACTTCTGCGAAACCGGAGCCTTCGCCCCCGCGCACCGGCCTGACGCTAACTCGCCGCGACACCATATCACAATATACAATATGTTTCCACTTACCCAACGCACAAATTAGTATTATGTTTACACCTCCCTTTTTATACCTTTTTCATTCCTCATCACATGTGACAGCTCGACTTCACCCAGATTCCAACGCACGATATAGACGTACAATCCTCTCGATTCTAACGTTATCACACGTCCAAACTCTTATCGGAGCCGACGTGGCGATCGCTCGAAAATACAAAAAATACACGTAAAATATGACGTGTTTTTGACAGCTTGACACGGGTAAAGTGTTCGCGGTACACTTCATTAACTTTTCGGGTCTCAGGAATCCCTAGTGCGAGGCTGTGGTTTCCACAAAAATTCAAATTGAGACGTGTTTCGCGTCAGATAGATCTAATATGTATGTATAAAGTATATGAAATTGCTTCATAACTTAGTTTTGAATAGAAAAGCGTACAAAGGACTTTATGGCAAACATATTTTTCTTTAATCTTCACTACATTTTTCATCGTTTAAACGTGTCTGTTTATTCGTACAAAGCGATAAACCTTCAGGCTGCTAGACAATTTCTCCAACAAGCATCTTTATCACGATACGAATACCTCGGATAAGACAGGTTGTACATTTTTGCTCCGCTCCATAATAATATAAAACAGCGTCGCGACTGTTTATTTTTGACTTGGCTTATTTTTATAAACATTTTTTAGAAAACATTATTTTGTTATGATCCTTTATACAGAATACAGTGACAACTTTTTACGATAGATTTTTTTTTTTAGAGATTCTTTATTTTAAACATTTTGTGTAAAGGAACATGTTTATCAACCTTATACGTAAAAAAACATAGTGTTAGCTTGATGATATAAAATTTGGTCATCGATTTATAGAAGTTAAGTTCACACCATTGGCACGTATCGTGTACTAATGCTGTGTTCTTTATAATGATGATCAACTATACGAGAACCCATTTACTTGATAATTATACGCGGAACTATTTTAGAAAAATGTTGCTGATGCTATATGTTACTAGGAAATAATGTAAAATACAACTAAAATTTAACATTAATTGATATCAGATACTTTAATAACAGTATATTCTCCGATTCAAAGGCAAAGTGCAAATCAAGCATATTCAAATTAAATTATTTCGTCTACTTTATATAATACAAACCAGAATACCGTGCTTATTAAATTATGCCCAATCCTTTGAATAATGCACCCTCCAGTATAACCTTCAATTGTTTTGACATAACGCGTCTGAATGTGGAAATGAAGAGAAAGAGGCGTATGGTTCTTAAGCGCGAAATAATGACGATGCATTGTGGCTTCCCAGGATCAAGTAAGTCGCTATTATATTTCTTAGCAGGAGCTCGACAATGGCGTACCACGGCTTTGCTGTCAGCGATACAATAAGCAGCTGTTCTTCGTTTATTTTGTAGAAGCACAGTACGGCGTACGGCGGCTGACGTAATGCTACCTGTCCGTAAGATTCGCTTAAGAAATACTCTTGCGACATCATTGCTTTACCGTTCATATCCCTTTGTATTGGCTCGTCTACTAAGACCCCCTGTAATCCCTAGACGTCTTATTTGTCGAACGAATTCAAAATAAAATGATGCCACTTTCGAGATAGTCAGTAGTTATATGTAAGAGAAAAATATCACGTAGAGCTTTATTGTATGGTCCGCAAAAATTCTGAATGCGCAAAGTGCAACAAAATGTAAGGCCGCTCGGACGTTGGAGATAGTCACATCGCATCATTCACGTATTTCTATGAATTTTTATGCGAAAACACGATGGGCAATCGTCCGGCCGGTTGCCGTGTGGTCAAAAATATAGCGAATTGTGGAGCGACCGTGGAGAATATAATAGTAGCAATAACAAAAGTGAATGGAGCTGACCATTGATTTGGATTTTACGTCAGCCAGAAAAAGATGAGTGCTTTTGTGTCGTATCCGCAAAAGTCTGGCTACTGGATGTCACTCCAACATTTTGCCCACCTGCTATGTAAAGTTCGATAGAATTATTGCGTCGACAGGCCGCCGACATGAATACTAAAGATACACCATTGTTGAGATTGTCTGTTCGGCAACTTGTGCGTTTTGACTTGTAATTACATCGAGCGATAGAAAAATCGATTTCATTTCTCGACTAAAATTTAAGCGTTTTTTTATGAATATGAATCGATTTTTTGTTTTAGAAGTATTAAAGGAACTTGTAGGCATCTAACTGCACTATTATCTATCATTAAATAATAATAGTCCTACATATAGTCGATCAAAAATTCGTTGCCAATTTTTAAAGATTTGCCAACATACACTAATTGTCTCCGTCTTTACTACGAATTCTTAAATCAGAACTCCATTGTATTAGCTATAGTATGTCCTAATAAAAATTAAAGTTAATTCTTTTACTACAACATTTTAGCATTATGTGTAAAGAAAAGGCGGTCTAAAATAATAGATAAACAATATGGAAATTGCTCTGGCGGTCTGTATTCGTATCCTCGACTTAATAAACGTCCAACTGGCCGTCACTGGCAGACGCTAACTTGATGTATACTTGACACCGGGGAATTTAAAAATTATCGGTTTGCAGTTTTATATTTAAACTTTCTGGTGATTATGATTTTAGTACGATTATTTATTAACAATATCCATATTTGATATCAGTTTCTTTTCAACGATTGTTGCCTACATACACAATACATGCATGTATGTAAATAGTAGCAATATCGAAAAGGGTCAGCCACGAGATATTATCAATTGGTAATAAGTCTTTCATGTCATTCAAAAATTAGTACATGTCAAATGTCATTCAATTAAAAATGGTGTCAGGATGAAGTGACATGAATGATTTTGTCATTCTACCATCTATAGTCCTTTATTAAAATCTAACGTATATAATATTTACTTCAACAAAATAATGTTCGTAAAATATTTGCAAATAACATATTAATTTCATTGTCTGATTCATAATATTATATATTCAATTGTAAATTCCCGCCTATGCTATCTAACACGTGTTAAGGTCCATGGCAGCTAGCTGGAAGCAATCTTTTGACGTTAACTCGACGTACACATGACGTTATACGAAGACCTCAGACGATCGACTCGCTAGTTCTTAAACGAGACGTTTCACTGCATTTGTGGTAAGGTTCTGTATACATTAAAGTTAATATTATACGTATTTGAAACATATTTTAACCGACTTCAAAAAAGGAGGAGGTTCTCAATTCGTCTGTATTTTGTTAGAATATGTTGTTTAACTTGCCTAGTCAATGTATGTTTAAAGGTGGTAGAACCCTTTGTAGTTCGACTCCGGCGGCAACACCACCACTCTTATTGCTGCCTAATAACAGTGTTAAGCGCTGCTGTCTTCTGGTTTGAAGGGTGTGGTAAGGAAGTTAAACTTAACG
>DWRA01004743.1:0-10533 GCA_018250295.1 Spathilepia clonius
TACTACTAACAATATTTATATCGTAAAAAGATAATTTATAATAACATAATATTCTGCAAAGGTCATATTAAGAACGTCATTATAAACAAATCATTAAATGTAAGTACTTATCATAAAGGAACTAATTTATTGGTTAAATCCATAATGTTTTTTCAACACATAAAATATGTTACATGTAACACGAAATTATACAAAATTGTTTTAACGAAACTTTGTATAAAAATATTAAAATGTGTTTTGAATTGTCCAATTGATTGTCAATACTCATGTTCGACATGTCGATATCCGACCAAAACCATTATTGAGAATTTGGGGCAAGCGTTTGTATTTGTACGTTCCTAAATTATTTATTGGTAACAGTTAAGTTCATCTATAGCTACCTAACAAATCGACGAGTGTGGTTGAAGGATCCTTGGCTGGAATAAAATTCACAAAAATAATAACATTAACTATTCTTATTCTTCTTTACTTGTGTTCTGACCGAAGGTTGACTGGGAAATGCCTATAGTGTCAATTAGTGTAATTGGTTCTGCCGTTCTGGTTGACAATAAATAAATAAATAAATAGTATTGAGTCCTTTATTCCTGTACATTATTTAAGATGCATAAATAAAAAATAAACAAAAACTTAACCATCCACTTATACTCAACGGGAATAAGGAACTTATAAAATTTTGATTATACGTCGTTATGATATAATTATTTAATCGAGGCTGCAACCGCGGGATTGAACTAGTCTACTATAAATAAACAAGATTTGCACTATTTTATGCTTTTAGATTAGACCCATTCAAACATGCATTTTAGTGTTAGTTTTATCAAATAGAAAAACAATTTATGAATCTAAATCCACATTAAATAAAATAAACTCGTTATGCTATTATGTGCTGACCGCAACATTTACGTTTTTGTCGGAAATATATAATAATATCCCATATATTTCAACTTGTCCGGCATTAACAAACACGATTTACTTGCGTTGCATGATAATAACCTGAGTATGGAATAAGCCGCTGTAAGTTTCCGTGCCTTATTATTTTTTGTTGTTCATCTCGAATCTCGTTAGAATGTGCGAGTTGTAAACATGCCAGTCAAGTACTTTTTTATAGCGTGGTCATGCGTACCCCCCTTTATTTTATTTCGTTTAAAAATCTCGACTCCTTATCATTGTAGGAGAATAGTTTGTTTTAGCATTTCTATTCTTAATAAACAAAAGGTGGTAGAAGCCTTTGTAGTTCGACTCTGGCGGCATCACCGCCACACTTATTTCTGCCTAACAACAGCAGTGTTAAGCGCTGTTGTCTTCTGGTTTGAAGGGTGTGGTAAGGGAGATAAACTTAACGAGGCACTCCAACTTAATCCTCAGGGGTAGCAACGCATCTGTGGTTGACTTCAGTTGGGATTCCGGTCCTATCTGGGGTGGATCACAAATATCCATGGGCGGCATTTGCCACTTACCATCGGTGGACTGCATGCTCGTTAACATGATATGAGGCAATCTTAATCCTCAGGAGCGGGAACGCATCTGTGATCGGATTAATGTAGAACCTCTGTTCTATGCGGGGTTGTTAACTAATGTCAGTAAGGAGTGGCAACGCTTATGTGTATGTAGAACCCTGTTCTATATGGACTGAAGTTGGTAAAGTCGTGCTTATTATTAACGGCGTCTTTGGCTGATAAAATTGTGTGGAAGTAGCTCCAACTCCACACTGCTTTATTAGCGTAAGATGACATTGTAAAGAAAACTTTTATTTTAAAAAGATGTGTATTATCGAGTTTCTTTCGCTGCTTCCTCTATATGACAAAGCATCTTGCGAATTAATATGACGTTCAAAAAGAATTCTGTAAAGGATCTAAACTGAATAAAATATTTTAAAGTTGATGTCCATGAAAGGCATTGACGTTTTACCATCAGGTGGAATGCACGCACGTGTACCACTTCAGTAATAAATAAAAAATTATGAGCGTAGAAAGTGATTTAAGACTTAATAATAATGTCTTTGTGTAAAATAAGTGCCCATTAAAATGTAAGGGAGCAGTGAAATATACATAAGTTCAAGGCTACACGTGCTACGAGTAGATTATACAGTAACGCAAGTTATGCACGTAAAGGCTAATTACACCTGTGCGATTAGTCGTTCTACGCAGTTATAAGCGAAATGGTCTAGTAGGTAATCTATGGCCTTCCACTTTGAGCATCTCGAATACCAGGCTTTAGAAGCTTTGTTTTTATTTTTTTTGTAATTATACAGTCAAAAAATCCATCATAAGGTAGGTATATAGGCTGACGTACACGACAGTTTTATATGATGTTCTCCAGATATACATATGAAGGTTACTAATCTGTAATTCTGAAAGAAAAGCTGCGTAATGGGTTGATGTTCATTAAATCGCAAGTATAGCGGTCCGGCAGCAATGGGCCACTGAAGCTCACTGATTTTTGAGGTTTTTCAGGAAAGGACACGGAAAAAGCAGATACTTTTAGTTGACAATAATTGACATATATTTTCTAATCTTAAAACAACACAATAACCAAAAAAGTAAAAAATAATATAAAACCTATAGCCGGCCTGCGTCGCCAACAGCAAGCATAAATTAATATTAAAAATATTTTTTTCATTATATTCAGTGTGTAGTCGCCCTAAATTTTATGCAACTCCGGCATTCACCTATCATGTGTAGGAATTTAATGCATTAACTGCATTGAGTTTGCTTCTACAACTATAGTTCTAATCTTTTATGTAGTATGTGCGTTTTCTGTAGTAACTGTAGTAACGTAGAGTAGCTGGTAGTTAACTAAAGACAACACCGACGACTCCGTACCTTCTAAACATATGAGCATGTTAAACAACTAACCCAACTACGTAAAAATAGAACTAAAAATAATGAAATAAGAAAATATTCTTATAATGATGTTGAGAGGACATATTCTTGGGCGCCATTTTTCCTTGCATATAAACCCGTAGGACAAAGTGGCCATACGTATGTGTTTGTTGTCAATGTTTTGTTAATTAATTATAAATATTTAATTATATTGGAGGCACCAGTAAGCAATAACTAAGATACCTTTATGAAATCTGCTAATTTCAAGCTCTATAATGCCCTTTTTTATTCGGCCCATTTTGTCCTCTACAGGGACATTAAATTATACTAAATGTATCGTGACGTCTCATAAACTATAACCAGAAGACAATCAAGCCGTTTCCAACAATGCCTTATTAATGAAATTATGATAAGTAATTTAGAAGATATGAGGATACAATTTTTAACCGACTACCTTCTCCGAAGGAAGAGGTTATCTATTCGTCGAATATATATATATATATATAGTTTAGCACTTAATTATAAACTATTCTAATTTAAACAAATGTTTAAATTATTTTTTGCTTTTTTGTGATTCAACTCAGAGATGTCATAGTACAACACAAAATGGGAATCGACATTTTTTTGCCTCTAGCACGCACCTATCAAACTCATACTAAATATATTATTACAAACATCTGAAACAAAATTTACAACATTTTTTTCTATAGCCTTGACGACAAGTTTTTTCAACAAGTTTAATTAATAGCTACTATGTGATTGCTGCTAAAAGGTTATCGACCACTCATTTAAATTTTATATATGTAAGTTTTTCATAACGTTCTCTTTCACCGATACAGTAAATATCTTTAAATTTTGTACGTAATAAAACCTGATATAGTTATCTATAAAGCGCTTCGAACCAGATCATTGCACAGTACATGATGGAGCTATAAACCAGTAGTAGGAAACAGCTTAGACCGCTACAAAGTAATATTTTAAATAAAAATAAAAAGAGGATAATACCCGATAAGATTCACATATTACGTCATTGATATTATGTTGCTAATTGCTTGTTCATACTCTTATCATGTAAATACCTACTCATAAATAGTATTATCAATGTCAATACCGAGGTGAATTCGATAACATTACTCAACTTTCTATGCACTAAACCACACACGATGATGCCAATAAACATATAATTGACATAGAATAATTAATTATATGTAGCAAATTAATTGTAGTTTATATTAACTGGTATTCCCTGGCTTATGTATTAAATAATATTGATATACTTAACCACAGCGCTATTAATTAATATTAATAATGCAATTCTCTTATCCTTTTATTTTTATTGTGTCTGTAAATATATTTATCTATTTTAGTGTTATGCTTACTGCACAATTCGTTAAATTGATGAATTGATGAGACGAAGAAAAGTTTAAGCCTTATATATTTCTGCACTGATAATCTCATCCCGTACTTAAATAGGAGTTGTCGTTAACCCGCTATTGTCCCACTACTGGGCATGAGTCTCCTCTCGATGAGAGGGGTTTAGGCCATAGTCCACCATGCTGGTCAAATGCCGATTAGTAAACTTCATACAACTTTAAGAACTTCCTATGAGAAAGAAACATTGTAGCAAATAACTTCCTATATTTTCTTAAAGTTCTTAAGGAAAACTTCTATATATTTAAGCACATGAATGAATACGTGATGTTTTTCAGCTACTTCATGATTTGTTGTTATTGTTTATTTACTCTGTTAAACAATTGAGAAACGTTCTTACCACAAACCACATAAGATGACGAAGGATCAATCGTGTCAATTACGTAAGTTGGTGTTAAGGAAATTTGGCCTACTTTTCTGCTTTCCGTATCTCTCTATTCGTGTGAAGATTTAATAACACGCCGAAATTGTAATACGGGAAAAGGGACTTACACGAGGCGTTTCAGCTGCAGCTTTAGGGATAGCAGTGTAACTGCAACTGGTCTACAATCATCTTTGATTGATTACAGATGTCCATCTACTACTTTTAATTATTTATATGTACCTTAACTTAACCTAATTTCTCTTCTTCTCTTTAATTTCCTTATAGCGGTACCGTTGCCAACAGTTTCAGCCTTATAATAGTGATGTAAGTTTCAGCAAAAGTAGATTCAATAGTTGTGAATAGTAGAATAAATAGTAAGGCATTATAATTTGACTTCATTGACACTTTAAAAGCATTTTCTTTATCTATATTGATATACTTACTTCATGTAGTGATTCTAAAAAAGATAAATCTGTCAAAAACATTCAATACGAACTGCCTGTCAATATCGTAATAATAACTGAATAATTTGAAAGTGTAAAATAAAACATTAGTAATGAAAAAGTAAATAAGAGCTTTAAAACTAAAAGATTTAAAAAGATTAAAAAACTAAGAACATAAAGTATATAATATTACAATAAATTCGACAATATAATATGCGAATAATATAAACAGTCCTATCTATCAAACGTTAACACATTTTAATCAATGATTTATATTTATAAACAAATTTGTAGTTCAGACGGCATTATCGCTTTTATCGTTACTTTGACATGTGGCTTAAGCGTGTGCCGTGATAATGTTATTCCTCTGATAGCAATATTTCATCAGTTTTAACCCTCACCTGCCAGGTCTACCAGGTCACCCAATGTCAGAACACTTAGGTAAATAATGCTCTGTAAGCAAACTTTACAATTCGTCGTCACCGCTAACCCATTACTGTCCCTCAACTGAGCACGGGTCTCCTCTAAAAGTGAGAGGGGTTTAGGCCGTAATCCACCTCGCTGTACAAGTGCAATTTTTTTTTAAACATTTGAAAGATGTTTAGTTTTCCACACAATGTTTACCTTCAGTGTTATAGCAAGCGATAAAATTAGTTTCGAATACGCACATAACTTTGAAATATTGTAAGCGTATCCCTGGAGTTCAAACATCGGATCCCAGGATGAGAGATCGAATGCCTACTTACGACCAATCCGTTATCCTACCCTCCCATCCTATGCTTTTAAAAAAATATTATGTATTATTGTCATTTTTATACGAATATGCTAACCTTTAACTTAAGATATAAAATCAGATAAACCCAATTGTAATTCTTAAAATAAATATGAGAACTAAGTGAACGTTATCCTATTTATTTTAAAATTTAAACATTGTTATCGGCAGTAAAAGCTGGTGTCTCTGACCATTCTGTAGTAGATAACAGATTGTCAGTATATTATTATTCGAATTGGTATAGCTATTCAAAGAGGAAATACTACCAGCATCTTGAGAACCTTGCCCAAAGATAGCGATGGGGAAAATTTTTATGGTACTGTTTTAGTTTACATATTCCAGTTATGAATTTTTGCATATATATATATATATAAAGACAAAGACGAATACGCAAACACCCAGACCCAGAATTGAATTGAATATCTGGCTGGCCGTGGTCCGAAGCCGGACCCTCAGTGTGTCAGCCTGGTATGATGACCACTCCGCCACGCGGGTCGCCATATAAAATAATAGTATTATATTGAATTGCAAAATTAATCACAATTAAATTCATATTGGACGTAGCCTCGTGAGATCCGGATATCCGATATAGTAAATCGTGCGTAGGCCTAATGTAAATGTAAGAGAATCTTTGATTAGAACACCTTTTTGGTATTTTCTCATATATCCATTTAATTGCGAGTCATTGAAATCAATTACAAATCGAACGTGACCTCGTGAACCAGGATATCCGATTTTAATTAGTGTGTAAAATTTGTGTCAAATACTAAAAGATCACAGATAGATTACAAATTTCATTCTATATCGGGGAATTGATACATTTTGTTACGTAATGGGTACTCACGATACGACGTTTTGATTTCTTAATTACCGATATTTCGACCCAGTTGCATGGTTGATGGTTTCGCCGTGACCACAATCCATGCTACTGGGTCGAAATATCGGCAATTGAGAAATCAAAACACCGTATCGTGAATACCCGCTGCATAACAAAACATCACAAATTATTCTTTTATTACCTTTTTATTAGTAAAATTGCAACGTTGTGAAGCCAGGTGTTATAGCAAACCATGCCAGCTAGCCAAGCCAGTCTCGCTAAGCCAGCCAAATTTATTACGCCAAAGCTATAATAATAATAATAATAAACGTTTATTCTTCCAAAAATGTACAGAGGTTAAATTAACATATGACATGATGCTACATAGTTGTAATAAATGTTAAGGTATCCCTGGTATCCATTGTAGGATTTAACCTGTGTTATGGATATCAGTGTTACAGTATTGGACTTGAGGGTTACACTATAGCAGGACGGTCTGTACGTCTTAATATTATACACGATAAAAGAAAATATCTTAAATTAAAAAGTTACAGAATAATTAATGAAAGAAGGCTGTTACAACATAAGTTTTGTGTGTGTGTGTGTGTGTGTGTGTGAGAGAGAGAGAGAGAGAGTTACAACATAAGCTAGATTTACTTCTGCCTTATAACCATCATCTGATGGACTACACGCTCATTTGCTACTTTTTTATAAGATGGAAGTGGCAAACGAGCATGCAGTCCTCCTGATGGTAAGTGGCTACTGTCGCCCATAGACACCTGTAATCAATTCCAAACAATATTAGAGTCCTGACTGAAGCCAACCTCAGATGTTTCGTTTCCCCTGAAGGTTAAGTTGGAACGCCTAAGTATAATAAGATAAGTATGTCTTCACCACACACTTTAAACCAGAATACAGCAGCGCTTAACATTGTTGTTATTAGGAAGAAATAGGTGTGGTGGTGTTGCCACCGGAGTCTAGCTACGAGAGGCTCTACCACTAATTAACCTTAACCACTAGTAGTTCCTTATATTTATTAAAAAATTGTTACACAAGCCGTGAGCCACACATCAGTGGGCGTGCGATCATAATTATCTGTGAATAATTTGCACATAGTCCTCAAAATAATTCTCATCACTTCCGTTTCTTTTCTTAGTTAGCATTTCCAGTTATCAAGGGCGTTAAGTGTATCTATTTGGGTATTCGACTTAGAACCATTTACGCAATTATAAACCTTCGTCCATTCGAATAAGGAACCGAAAGAGCAAACACGTGGTTACCTTGCGTCCGCTGAGGTTAAGTAAAACTAATTTCGCAAACCGGAATGTATAAGACACGCGCCTTTATATTGAATAATAATTACACGTTCTGACGATGTAGATGAAGCAAATGCAGTGATATGTGGCCACTAGAACCCTTTGTAAAAATGGTGGTAGAACCCTTTGTTGTTTGACTCCGACGGCATCACTGCCACACCTATTTTTGTCTAATAACAGCAGTGGGGTCTCATTTTTATTGCTAAATTTTTATTAAAAAAAAAAGTTAGTGTTAGTGTAAAAATGTCAGTGTCTATCCATTACGAGTCACAAGGTATGGGGTTTAATATAAAGTAGCAACAGACCGGTTTCTTGTATGGGCGACTTTTTATTTTTACTTTTCGGTATTTTTTTAGTATTTGTTATTACAATGACCATGGCAATACGATCCCGTTTTTACCCTTTGCGTATGGAACCCTAAAAATCTATCTACCTCTAAAGAGATGATTGTACAAACTGGATTATGCTACGACACTGTTTGAATGGCCGCGCCGCCGCGGTATGCCTCATAAATATAATTATTGTACTGTCTTATCTATGCATGTCATTCTATCTTAAAGCAACAGTGTTCCCACTCAAAAACTAAGACTAAAGTCTTCAAACTTTTGTAGTAAGATAACAATTGCATTTGGAATGAAGCTAGAAAAGTAAAGGTTATTTATATATTCTTTTAAGGTGATAAATTCTTTGCGGTTCGACTCCGGATGCACCACTGTTACTCCTACATCTGCCTAATAACAGTAGTGTTAAGCACTGCTGTGTTCCGCTTTGAAGAGGCAACTTTAAGGAAGAGCAGAAAAGTAAAGGCGGTTCAAAAATGAAAAACAAAAATAATAGAGATAAGAAAAGTATGAAAGAAAGATAAAAAATATATATAGACAGACAAGCAATAAATACAATAATAAAAAATAGGTAAACGTGTCAAAATAATGAAAAATAGTGGAGATACAGGTCAATTTGTTTATACGTAGTAATATAATAATATAATAATATTATTACGTATAAACAAATTGACCTGTAATAACCAGCTTAATCATAAACCTTCGTTCGCTTCAATATCATAAAAAATGTAATTAATTACCCAACTAATGATCCTATATTTATACTCATATATATTAAGATATGTTAACGAATGTTACAATTTTTTCCTTAACATCTGTACGCCTTCTGATCTGTCCCTTAAAAATAATCCTCACGTGTACGACGCAATATCATTTAATCTTTTCACGTGTTAATTAATATACGAGGAATATCCCGGACTACGTGGGCACGATATTATGTTACACGTACATTATTCACAATCTGTGGTTTCAAACAAGTCTTCGTGGAAGTACTTGATAATCTCGGTGGTAACTAGTTTTACTTAATTAGTGATAACTGAGAATATGTTTGTTTTCTTTTAAGGTGCCTTAAGTTATATTAGATCGGATTCCCACCTAAAGTCAGTCACAGAAGCGTTACCACCCCCGAGGTCTAAGTTGGAAGTCCTCAGATCGGACAGCAATAGGTGTGGCGGTAATGTCTCCAGAGTCAAAATATAAAGGCTTTTACCACCTAGAAAATCTAATCGTACATCAGTATAAAATTGGGCGCGTCGATGCGTATTAGAAACAACTTTAACGTAGCAAAAAATAAACTACTTTCTTTTAAGGTGCCTTAAGTTATTTAAAACTAGACTTAAACTCTCTGTGGTGCGACTACGGATGCACCACCACTGTAACTATTTGTGCCTAATAACAATAATATTAAACGTTGCTGTATTCTGGTTTGTGATGACGGAGACATTCTTATCTGAGGAGCTCCCACTTAATCCACACGAGTACCAACGCATCTGTGACCGAAGCCGCAATGCCAGATAGGATTCTAATCTTACGTGCAATTGATATCTCCATTATATACAAATAAATATTCTTAGGCTTTCTTAATTAGTATTCATAAAAAAATGTAGACATGCATTCATAAGACGCAGTAGCACTTAATATCAGTGGTGTATAATATATATAATAATAACTTTGTGTGGTGAAGTACGCCCCAGGCCTCTCCCGATTGTAGGAAAGGACCCGTGCCCAGTAGTGGGTAATACTAAAGGGTTGCAGTCAACAGGCGTCAGGACCATAGCATTTAGTTAAAGAGCAAAATATAGTACAAAGGACTACTTATTCCAAAAAGAAATTTCTTCCAGTAGCCCTGGGATTGGAGTGTGCATGAGTAAGGCAAATCTAGTGTGCACAAATTAACCAATACAAATATATATTATCCTACCCTATGCTTTTAACTTAGAACATGAGAACACTGAAATAAATTGGCGCTTTACTACCTTTTCAATATTCTGTATTAGCTGCCCCGGCGAACTTCGTATCGCCTTAGAATTAAATAATGTGGCAAAGTTAAATTACTCAATTGTGAATGCCACCTATTTGACAGACGTAGGAACTGGTTGTATGCGAAAATTGTTGCTTTCACTATATTCCTAGCATTTTTTTCATGTTTACACACCTTTTAAACCGTCCCTGCACTTGGGCAGAAGTTGCTACTCTGCAGCGCCACCTTGTGGCGAGTGGCATCAAT
>DWRA01004744.1:0-10533 GCA_018250295.1 Spathilepia clonius
TGCCACTTAAGGGTTTTAGTGAGGTAAAAATCCCACATAACCCGGCGTTGCTCCCACAGCGTCAGGTACCTTTTGAAGGTTTCCCCCTCGATAACAAAAAAGCTATCAGTGCTTAACATACCTGTGCTCGGGGTTTTCCCCGTAACATCCGTACATGTAACATCCGTACATGTTCAAGTATTATAGATACGTATTTTAACATGAATCATACGACGTGTAATGAATGACAAAATTCGTTCAATTACATTTTACACTACAAGCCTTATTTGCGTCATCATTTTATGATTCTACTTGTGATATTTTCCACGTCTTTTCCTCCTTGTGTCAGATTTTCCTAATAAGTGGGTTTTATATACCTGTAAGCTTATTCGTAGCGTCGAATTTAAGCGTATATTCTGGGGTTCAATTGATAAATGCTACTTTTGGGCGATGTTCCCGTTAAAAGTGGGTTAAGATTTATTCTTTCGTATCCCACTGCAGAATATTTGATATGTGTTAGTGCCCACAACTTGATTTTGAAGAAAATGATACCAAAGGCCTGCACATTTTACTTAGATGATATTGTTTGTACCTACCTAGATATATTATCTAACTGCTACTTGATATTTGTTTGTATTGCTGAAACAGATATATCGTTCTACGTCACCGCTACAGTATTACAAAAGCGGTTATTTTTAATAACGAAATCAAACATGTACAAATATATTCAAGTAAATATATGCCTTTTATTCATGTTACTAATTTGATTCACATATACAAGTCTCACTTTATTTATGTACAAAAGTTTATTAAATCAAAATATCACAAGGCAGGCACAAGTTTTAGTTACAAAATAGACGGTAAAAACAAAATTGCATACAAAACATTCGCGGGCCGTTTAATATTTATGGCGTCCTGCAGTTGCAGAATGGCGAAATTGCGCAGTAATATAGCGCTAATGATGAAGGACAATGGACACGTCTAATCGTTGCGCCACCTCCTGGACTAAATCGTATTATGATATTTGCTTCTATTAGGAGGAAAATCTTAATTTATACCGTCCATAGATTTTAGATACCCATTTTGGTTTAAACAAATTTCCTTCCGTCGATTCTACCATCGCAAAATTCCATTGTAACAACCGTTTAAAAGAATTTAAATCACCTGTTTAATGTAATTTATACATGTCCAATTATAAAAAAATAACCAACAATTGATTTATGCAAACGAAACACGCTCACGCTAAAAAGGTGTAAGTACTTACATGTTATCGTGCTACGTGGTACAGGAGGCGACAAAATTAAGCCAGTGATTTATAAAACTCATGTTCGCTATTATAAGCGGTAATATATTTATGTAGAGGCGAGTGTCGCCTGTGCGCTTCTGATGTATAGCATCACAAACTTTGCTACCAACGTAGCTAAACATAAACGGCTTAATTGAATTTATATCCACGTTCTCAAATGAATATGAGTGGAACGCTCACCGTGTTCTATACTTAATGATGGTTTATTAAGTATTCATGGTGGCTCCGTCGAACGGTGAGAACCTCGTAACATAAATTTTGCGTATTATTTACGTTGACAAGCGTGCATTATGAAATTATAATGTCTCGATTGATATGCGGGCGGGAGCGCGTCGCCGACGTGGTTATCGCGGCCGACACGTAAAATTTCACTGTACGTACACATAGTTTAAACTGTACACACGATTCCCATGGTCGATGTGTGTTAAGAATTTGGCCACTCCACCTACGCCTAAAGAAAATTGTAAATTTCTATACGTTACCTCGAATGTATGCGCACGACCTGTTCTGAATTTTGATAGTTCATTCAAATCAAGATCAGGGATCTTTCAATACGTTCTGATTTTTTAATTTTAGATTATTGTATTAAATTTGCGTGATAGTAAAATATGTTTACGATGGTAGTATGAAACGGGCACACAGTCCATCGGACATTAAGTTGCCACTCTCATCCATAGACATCTATTAACAAATAGGAGATTTAAGCTAAAAATATACTCATACAAGTCTGAATAGTTCACTATTTTTAATCATTCGTCATCTACCGTAGGCAATGATAACACCACTGGTAAATATGGTGTACGTTTTTTAGGCGAAGTGACCGCGCTTTTTAAGGATACTGATGACAGAAGCACCTAGTTTAATAATTTGTACATTTGGTAGGATGTTGCTGCTTTCCTGGCGTAGGTATTGCTTGGATATAATCTATTAGTCGTACGATATACCAAAGGAAGAGAAGAGTTGAGCCAAGACTTGTAGGTACCCAACGGCAGCACCGTTAGCAAATATTATTTAATTAAGCATGTTTACAAGTGCTTAGTGATTAATATCGTGGCAATACGAGTATTAATGTTACATCACATTACCTCTCATGTGTAAATAATTACATTCGAGCAACCGTTGTGCAAGTTACATCTGGTTATATAACGTTACAGGTATTATTTATTATCTCTTAAATATACTGTGGGAATAAATAGCTTCAGCTTAATGTAGCAGTCATGATCTAGTGGTTTCAAATTCGGCTTCTGAATCTGGGGTGCAACGTTCAAATCTCAAGTAAATATTTCTGAATTTACTAACACATGCGGATCTATTAGAAATTGTTAGTTGATTTAAAGATAAGTATTGTGAATATACGTACCAATTGGAAATTCTTTAAATTTTTTCCTAAATAGGCAAAGTCAACCAATTCGCACCAGGCAGGCGCGGTTTACTATCGGCTAACTCTGAGACACGTGCCCTGCAGTGGGACAGTAATGGGTTGACAAGACAAACTGTTGTACCTGTATATGTACTTACAAATATCTGTTTAGAACTGGTCAATGGTAAGAAATAGAGGTGTAAAATTTAAAAAAAGTATTTCTGGAAGTAGGTACCTAAATGTCTATCGTAAAAGGGGGCTTCCGGGAATACGGGCGGTAAGAGTGTGAGCTTGAACCACCCAACCAGCAACCCCGGGAAGGACGACTTTATGTGTGGTCGCATACCGTCGTAAGTACATGAAAGGAGATGTAGGTTGAGCTTTAAGCTCTCCTGGGTAGCGCCCGAATCGGGCTCCACAGAGGACTCCGGTTGTGTTCCGATGGTGATCCCGGAGTCCTCTGCTGAGGACGGCCACCGAGGGCGTTTTAGTGAGTAAAAATCCTACATAAACCGGTGTCGCTCCCACGGTACTGGGTACCTTATGAAGGTTTTCCCCCTAGTTACCTATTACTGCAAATTTTCGTGTAAATTAGTTTAATAGTACAAGAATTTATGAAAAGCAGTGTTCTTTACCTAATTAGGTACATCTACATTCTTAATGATTTTAATTATTTCAGTGAACGCCTATTCTTATACATGATTATTATTTTTACTTACAAATTTTGATGAATAAACATTTGAAACAAAAGCTAACCTAAAAGTCATAAACATTTCATTCATTAATACTAATTAAAAAAAAAAGAATAACGTACTTATTAAATTTTGTCAAGTTATTCAAATTTTTGTTAGAAGTCAAACATTACTAAAAGTCATGTGATGAACTAGTTTCGTGGATAGATCCACGCGAGGCGAAATAAAGCGAGCCAATCAATATTAACACGCCGCAAACAGCGTAAATTGTTGCCTAATGCCGAACACGCACAAACACATGCGCACACACTAATATCAGATACGTCCGTGAAGCTACACACATGCTATACAGAGTGTTCTTTTAAGAAGTCCAAAAAACTATCTAAGACAAATTTGATATCATTTTTTTCTAATCTTGTACCGACTAAATCAAGTTAAGTGAAACTATAATGTTACGAACACAGTTTAAGACTTGCAGGTAGTAGCAGAACTGTGTAAATGGGCACCAATTACTACTATATCCAATACGGCTGATCGTTCAACTGATAGAAAGCTCGATGATTTGATATCACTCTGTAGTATTGCGTATTACATTTACACAAGAAGTCCGCGCACACAGCTCCATCGCCCCGTGCGGTACGCACGCACACCACGTCCGCTGCCCGGCCTGTAATAACTCGGAACCACAATAAATCAATGTGATTAATGTCATTAAGCACTGTGTGCCGGCCTCTCTATATTCCGTCAATATGCACTGTTTTACGACATGCCGCGCCACGATAATTAGTCAGCTTTGTTAGGACCATCGATGAATGTTGTTACAACAGAAATAGAGGAACTAGACAAACATAAATATATAGAAACGCCCCTTAGATCATTAATTATGATACAGTAATATAATGTAAAGAAGACGAGCGTAATAAGCGTGTGTGACAGTTTAGATGAGATCAAAGAGATCTTATAACGGAGCGTTCATAAACACGTCAGTGCAAAAAATGATCTCTGCTATTTCTCAAACCGTAGATATTTCTCGGATTGCAGCCGGTACGAGAAGATTGATAACGATTACCATTTCTCGGTCGGATTCTAGAGTAGGATGTTTATCATACGTCCGATTGATGGATAGGTAGTAATAGGCATGATGACATCTTTTGAAATCGTCGTCTATAATGCAGCAATACATTAAATTGAAACGGATATTTTATATATAATTTTGGTACCTACTTACAATTATATACGAAAACCTTGCAGGTGTCATGACGTCCTGGTGACGTCACGCCTTTGCATTGTGTCTATACTCCACAAAGAATCAATAAGATAATGTGTATTTATACTGAGGCATGACGTCATTTGCCTCGATTGACGTTTTTGTTAACATGACTGACCGCAGAATTTTATACTTTTATTTTCGTGGAAATAAAATCTCAATTTTTTTAATAAAAATTGAGTATATTTTTTAATCTTTCACCACATCTTTTCTTTAAAACTATTCGTTCTTTAATTTCAAAACTATCTTCATGCCTATTATAACTATTAGAACAGAATCGCAGATCATGGGAACGGCGAGGACAGGCTCCAGTAGTTGACATCGTTATCGTCGCCTCACATCTCGATTGTTGGCCCGTCGCAGACCGTGCCCGCTGCCCGCACAGCTGTTCGACGGTCTGCGAACTGATTCATACTTTATTTCATCTCTCGTCTGCTGAATGGTTCATGCACGCCGTACTTACGGCGATGCGAATTGAGTATCGATTCCGTGGCCCATTTAGATGGACGATACGGCGGTCGCCTCGCCTGATGGACAGGGCTCGCGAATTACGAGATTGAAAGGAATGTAGCCGGATGTAATAAGTCGGTCTTTAATATCGAAACAATAACTGTTAGTACTTACTTACAAATAAGTTTTATATAGGGATGATTTTTTATCTCACGAAAGAGTACATTGAGTAAGTAGAAACGGCTGATGTTGGTAATAAGATGAATACTGTGAAATATGTAGCAACGAACAATCATTATAGTTTAGATTTTTTTAATATCCATGCATACGTTATGCACCTATAGGTATGACTATATATTTTTTTCTTTTTTGTTTGTTATATGATCGAGTGGCAAACGAGCATGCAGTCCACCTGATGGTAAGTGGTAACTGCCACCCATGGACGTTTTTAATCTACCCCAGATAAGACTAGAATCCTACCTAAGATCGACACTCTACTCTAGATACAGACTATATGGTGTACAGTACGCCATCTGTATATGTGAACAGTAACTATGAATGTTTGTATATAAAACGCTAGAACGATAACGTTCCAAAGCCGCGTCGCCGCCGCAACGCATCATATCCGACTCTCAGGCAATTATCGCACATTACGCTAGATGGAAGTAGTGTCAATATAATTAAGCGGGGTTTAAAATAACAACGCCTTACGTCATGTAATTCTAAAGGTGAGCTTACTGATTAAATTGAATAGATATGCTTTATAATTGATGAGTATTTAAATAAAAAGTCTCTCGACTTAAAAGCATTTACACATAGCGCATCTTAACAAACAATACCTAGGTACTAGTGTTCGTATAGATAATTCACATCCCATATATTGTTAAATATATCCATTATAACCTATTTATACAAGAAACAATTCATTGTAACCTAAAAGGAAATAACATCAAAGATTTGAAGTTTTATGAATAACAGCAAAATTAAGCCACTTTATTTCACTTAATATCAGCTTAAATTTTTTAAATTGGAAGTATTAGAGGTAGATAGGAAATTATACAAAAGTGATATAAAACTAAGAAGTATAAAATGACGCATTAGAGTAGGAGTAAGAAACATACAAAAAAGGAAGGAAAATCTAGTATTTTCGATATAAAATATTATGTTCTCAGTATATCAATGATCACTTATCCTTAAAAAGAACACTAGTACAAATCCAGGTTTTGCGCACAATACAACATCAAATTCAGCCATATGTCGCAACGACGGGCGATCAATTAAAAAATTACTTATTGCTTTTACACGTAATATCTCCATAATTATACAGTGTCCTATGCAAATAATTTAAAAATAATTTCCATTATAATTACATATATTGAGTCGATAAATTATATTATTATCATCTGATATGCACTATTAATAGTTAACAATTAACGAAAGGCGATTCATACTACACGTTCATCGCCAAATAATTAGAACGATTATATCATATTCAATAAGTGATTACCAGTTATTGTAAAACATATTATATTAAATATGAGTATTCGCCGATTTAGGCACTGCTACGGCTCACCCACTACTGGTATCGGCGGACAGAACACTGTCAATGCATATGTCAAGCAATATCACAAAGATAGTAACGCCATCTTCATTACTGAACTGGAAACTTTACGAAACAAATCCTAGCTAATGTAGACATCGAGTTTCTCAATAATATGCTATCCGCCAAGAATAGTGACACGAGACGTACTGATTAAGATATTTATCGTACGCGGATCGACGATTCGTTCAAGCCACATTTCTTACTCGACATTTTTACATACAATTTTGTACCTCAGCCGAAATATATTATGACTAAACGACAAAAGCGTTGAGCACAGGGCTGTCGGCGCCGAAAACCGGTTTCCAACCTACGCGTTGTAATACAAAACTCTAGCCTATGGGATAATTGGGGATATATGAGGATTAAATACATTTTTACAATAATATCAACCGTCAACAACATTTTAAACATTTTTACGTAATACTCGAGATAGCTCGATCGCCAAGTACGTAACTGCATGCTAAATAATACATACAAACGATACGACGTCGCAACGTGTCACGATTTTATGTCGTGTCGTGTAAATTTATGACGTGCGTCGTAAAACAATCGATATTTCATGCGAATGACGCACGGCACATTTAATATCATGACCTTGAAATTTGAAGAATTGTAGTTGAACCAAAAACCAGACAGTACTGAGTCCGTGAGATTCCACTGGGATTGCGCCAGTATTTACGACACTACATCGTGCCATGTATGCCAGATCCGATATTGTATCGTTATTTTTAATTTTTAAGACGCTTATCGCAAATTTCCCCACGATATCGCATCGCTACACAACTTCGCTGCGTATATCGAAGTCGTATCGTATGTATGTGTTTATTCCTAACATTTAAACACCGTATTGAACATTTATAACAGAAAGTGTAAATATTTTCATAAATATTTAAACTTTACGCAAAGATATGTAGTTTTGATATATAATTATACAAATATAACAGTTTATAGGCATGAATATGTCCGTATTTGACGATATATCATATCTTTAAAACTACAATGATGTAAATGCGAGAAATCATCAAACTGACGCATGTTCACGCTTTTAAAAGTGTCAAACTAGCCAATACAATCACTGTTCTTTGAATACATTCTGTATTTACTTTGATACAACTGTAATGATTTTACGGTTACTATACAAGATGTAGTACCCGTATATTCCGCTAGATGGAACTATTACCAACGTCGCATTGAAAGAACGGCACGCTACGTTCTGATATTAAAGCTTGCATCATTGTATTTATAAAGATTTTTATGTCCGTCTTTTTTAAAACGTGGAACGAGTCAACGCGATTTGTTTTTTGCATCAAAAATAAATATTTGTGCCATATCAACAACTTTATATTAATTATTATATAAGTATTCTTTAAATTTAATAACAATTTAGGCTACCGTTCTATAGATATTATAATTGGCATTTTACATGAAACTTGTACCTATAGTGATTTTAAACCTAACTCTCCCGCTCTGAAATATTTAACGAAAGGTCACTAATAAAAATACAATTATACCCTAAAAATATAACACGATAATATTTCAAGGGAATAATTGTATTTTTCAAACAAGCATATTAATCATAATTAAAACGTAAAAAATTTAAATAAACTCAATTCAGTAAACAAAAAATCATTTTGATAATAGTAAATTGAAATGATAAAAGATTTGAAAGTATTGTCAAAGTTTCGAAGAACCATAATTTTCACAAATCCTACAATTTTTATTCGATTAATTTTATTCGACATAATGATAATGAAGTTGATGAAATAGATTATCATGATAATAATGGAATGTATTTAAAAATGGTGAAAAAGGAAATATGTACGTAATTATGGTATATAATTAATATATTTAACGCTATACACAATCGTACAAACAAGATGTTTTTTTTTAAGAAAATGAATAAGCAAATGACCAAGCAAACACCTGCTTTTAATATGTTATCGTCAATGAACATCTGTGACCAACTTAATATAGAATAGGCTTTCTACCTAAAACCGATCACAGATGCAGTGCCACTACTGAGGACTAAGATGGTTGCCTCGTGTGTAAGTCAGCCGGCCACACCTTTCTAACGAAACGAAATAATTTCTTAAAGCTAGAAATAAGTGTAGCAGTGTTACCTTTGCGTCCCTTGTGAAATTTTATGAGAAATTTTGGGCTTCTTCTAGACTGATATACTAGCCGAAAGCAAGGTCCACAAAGTTCAAAGTATAATAACTGGCAAACATAGCCAATTTATCTTATACTGAGCCGACTAAGATGCTCTTGGTTGTACGACCATGTATGCAAAATAACTCACATCATCAACCAATTAAAAATATATAACCGCTTTTGAATCACAGACCGTAAGTAATAAAAAAAAATACATAATATTCACTGCCAAATACAAAAATCTGTAATCCACCTTTAAAAAATGTTGCTGAGGCTAATCACAGATGCGTTGCTACACCTAAAAAATAGTTGAAATGCCACATTTGTGTTTGACTTAAAATGTACCACCGCAGTCAAATTAAGCGTTTACCTTTAATTTATAGACATTTGTATCAACTATTAACTAAATAATTTACTTGATTTCGTATTATATTCCAAATCAAAAACACATTAGAAAAATCCGTAACAAAACATTTTATGATTTTTAAAAGAAATAACTTTTGATATGATTTGCTAAATCCTGTTCCAAAATCGGTCTGTGATTACTTTATAGGTCTTCAAGACGATCAATTGCTAATTGACGATGGATATTGGATAGAAGTAGCAAACGAGCATGCAGACCACGCAAAGTGTGGCAACTGCCGCCCATGGAGATCTGTAATTGACCCTAGACAAGATTACCTGAGGCCGGTTACAGATGCGTTGCTACCCCTGAGGACTAACTTGGATTCATCGGATAAATATGTCTTTCGTACAACACCCTTCAAACCAGAAGACAGCAGCGCTTAACACTGCTACTATTTGATATAAATATCAGTAATTTTGATACCAAAGCTGGAAAGCTGGAATATTATAAATGGACTTACAATTCATATTGAAAATGGATTCATCGTCACATAAATCAGTAGCAATATTGTTCTGATTAGTGTTTTTGATGGGTAAACCATCGCAATTGACAAACTCATTCATCAAAGTTGAATCTAACAAATAATCATAATTTTCATATGATCTACAATTTTATTAAATAAATTTTCAAGTCACACACATAACGATAATGATGTAATCAGAATGAAGTTGATTATCACGATAATCGGTAATTAAAATGATTATTCGAATTGTGACATTTTAATAATTACCAGATTAGTTTCATGAATACTTTCTGAATCTACATAATCATCTATTTGAATTGCTGACACATTAATCATTGATCATTTTAAAGTTAAAATTAACCTTGAAATCAAAAGAACTGAAGAATGTACTTTACTCCATGGTGTCGTACTGAACTTTCTTCACCTTCAAGTACCGCCAGATGGCGTAGCCGACGAGGGTACCAGCGGTAGCTATCGCCAGGGCCGCTCCAACCGCGACAGGGGCAGCTTCGGACCTCGCGCGGGTCGCATCAGAACAGTGCCAAGGGGGACCAAACTCCCCATCACGTTTGAACATGAAGGCCTGGAGACGCATCTGGCGGAGGTAAAGCTTCGCGCGGTGAGCTACGTTGGAGTTACTGTTGAGGTATTTTAGAAGATTAAAGCATTTATTATGCAGAAATTTACAACTTTTTAGACACAATTCAATCGAAGTATTCACTTCTGTCCACATTAATAAAGTGATTTTTTTTTATTTGATGGAGCAGCAAACGAGCTTTCAGTCCACCTGATGGTACGTGGCAACTGCCGCCCATGGACATTTGTGATCCACCCCAGATAAGACCAGAATCCCAAC
>DWRA01004745.1:0-10531 GCA_018250295.1 Spathilepia clonius
CTGGTCTTATCTGGGGTGGATCATAAATGTCCATGGGCGGCAGTTGCCACTTACCATCAGGTGGACTACATGCTCGTTTGTTTCTGCATCATATAAAAAGAAACATTGAAATACGACTGTATCAACCATTCTAATTGTCTGTATATAATATTACTATAGTACGTAAAAAGTGTGTTTTAGTTTGATATTAAAATATTACCTATAATAAAATGTAAAATTTATTTTAGAAGGTACATTACTAAATTAGGTTTTATAGCTTTATTTTAGTTCTATTTAAAAATTTATTCACTTTCTCTGGACCCTTACATTTAGCAGCAGAAGATAGTAATAGAAAATCGTCTCTGGTATTTTAATGTTTTACTTGAAATGAAAGTTGTAAAAAATTCACAAGGAGTTTCAAAATAGCTCGTGTAATACGAACGCATGCAAACACTAGTATGAAAATATCTTTATACAACGTAACTCTGCTTGAGTTTCACCAAGATGTTTGCCAACATTTCCCGCGTCTTATTTACTTTACACCTACTTTAAATTACAAAAAATTACCCAATATTACTAAACACCTGGCAAAACAATTTTCAAAGGATAGCCACTATTTGTTTCTTTGTTTCAATCAAAAAATACGAGGCTCCTAACTGAAATATGGTTACATTATACAGTTTTCCTCTTCGATCCTATTTTCTGGTAGTGCCTTCACATTTTCGTTAATAGATGTGTCACTAAATTTGCGTTTTCAATTCGGTGTCGGTCGCGATGGCGGCGGGCGGTTTCAATCAAAACAGGCACGCACTCGCTCCACATCCTCACCAGCCTCGCCTTTTAGAATAAGAATTGTCTTTTTCGCAGTACTCAGCGGTGACGGCTCGCCAAGTAAGGAATGCGCTTGTCTACAGAAATTCGTAAACATTTTTTCCCCCGTTTTGTACGTCAACGCTGTTTAGTAATAATAATCAATCACTGACCGTTTATTGTATACCGAAGTTCGAAATTTAACACTTATTGCATACAATTTTAGAACTTCGTTAGTCAATTATTAGTTAAGACTATCACTAAAGGGCATAATTCAATACTTTACGTACGATAGAGTACACATGTAGTAGTATAATATTTGCCTTAGAAAATTACAATTATATTACTTTATTTATATGTATAATAAAATATATTTTACGATTTTGCTTATATTGACAAGTATAATTAATCTCTGGCAATTTTTTCGACAGAAAATATAACTTTGCTAATAAAAATGAAAAAAACGGCGTGCGCGTATAAATAAAAATTCAACGAAGACCATTTACCTCAAACAATTTAAAACTAAACTAAACTAACTAAGTAACTAAACTAAACAAAACTTTGACCAATATTAGTTTATTATTATTTGCTTCTATGGTAGTTTATGTTATTTCTAACGCCCGTAATTATAACAGTTTATTTCTAACGCACAACCGCACTCAGTTAATTACTTGTTATTTTTATATATTTTTTTCATTTTGTACATAAAGGTGCTAGTGAACATTTTTGCCATAGTTCACCCCGATTAAAAAAGACGTTCTCCACACTCGCGGACGCGGTTGTCGCTCGGGGCACTGTGCCCACCCGCCATGAAATTAAAGCCGACTCGCGCCGAACGAATGATTGAATAATAAACGAAAGAATTCGCGTCCTGCCCTTGTATTATGTATTCATGACGGCTGGCCCGTGGACGCGGGCGAAGTGACACGCGAGACACATCTGTCTGTAGAATACAGGCTGGAGCTAGAGTGCTTTACGTATGTGTTGTTATGATCTTTCTTATTTTTTTTGTTTCTTTATTTGATGAAGTAGCTAACGAGCACGCCGTCCACCTCATAGTAAGTGGCCTGCCGCCCATGGACATTTGTAATCTACCCCAGATAAGACGAGAACCCTACCTGAGGTCGACTACAAATACGTTGCTACCCCTGAGGTTTAAGTTGGAATGCTTCGGATTAGTAAGTCTCCCTTACCACACCAGAAGACACCAGCACTTAACATTGCTGTTATTAGGCAGAAAGACGAATCTTAGCTAACAATGACACAAAATGCGATATATGAATAATATATTATATTTAACGTCTGAATATTTTGTATCGAATCGTGCGTATGAGTATTTTGTGGATTGAAGATAAAATGCAGTCGAAGGTTTCCTTTGTGGTTTAACTTTGGAGGGACCACCGGTGCACCTATTTGGCTGGGTGTACAGTAGTTGTCTTTCGTTCTTGTGACCCAGATATCTAAGGCGGCATGAGGCACACCGTGGGGTTTTAGCCGATAAGAGTCCGGCATAACCATCTGCGTCTCCCCGTGGCTCAGTGTTATCCATGACGGACTTCCCCACGTAAAAAAAACCGGTGCACCTATTTCTATCTAATAATAGCAGAGTTAAAAGCTGAAGTGTTCTGATTTAAAGAGTGTGCTAGGAGGAGAGGACAAATTATCTGAAGTGTTCCAACTTAATCCTCAGAGTTAGCAACCCCTTTGTAACCTACCTTAGGTAGGACCCCTATTTTATGTGGGATTGACTACAGAAGTCCATGGGCGGAAGTGGCCATTTACCATCATGTATTTTGTAGAAAACAAAGAAACTTTCATTAAAAGTTACCACAAGAGGTCACACATCGAATAACTGACCACGTGTGCACTTAACATTTCGATCACCACATTTCAACGTAGTATGCTTACTCCGTGTTTATTTGTATTTAGAATCACCTACTTTGTATTTCGCAGTGTTGTACAGAAATGAGCACGAAATATTTATTTAATGGCTGCTGTACTAAAAAGTAGGTACCTAATAAAATTTTACGAGTTCTTAAGGACCCAGAGGAGCTATTTATGCATACAACATATTAGCAATTTAAAGATCCATGCATTCATACAACAATAGTAGGTTATTCTGTATTTTATATTACTCTCTCGCGTTATTCCCTGAAGAGAACGCTAGTAATTTATATGCACGATTGATTCACCCATTACTAGATTCAGTGCTTTTATTTAGAAATAGCTGTGTTGGTACGCCAGTGGTATGAATTTTTTAGGTTTTATCACTGAGTTGAATATTGCCAGGCATTTTTTGAGATTACCTATTTCAAAGATAAAAGAACTTGTGCGTTTTAAATTCTTTGTAATCTTCACAAAAGTAACTCATACTTGGTCATAGTTATAATTTCTGACTATTTTGATTTTTGACCTTATCTGTTTTCATATTAAGAAAAGTCTGAGAGGCCTGACAGTAGTATATGTACAATCTAATTGTAAAAAGAGGGTGATTCGGTCGTCGTCGACCACTTTCTACTGTTGGGCACAGGTCTGCTCTCAGGGCGAAAGGGGTGCGAAGTAGTACATTTTTCAAACCACTGATAACGTTTTTTAGAGTACTCTCAAGTGTGTAGGTTTCTTTACGTTTTGTTTCCTTACGTTTCCTTATGTTTTCCTTAACTATTATATCAAATAAACAATAATTTCTAATACTAATGTAACGTTGAAACATCAGAGAATTGGCGTCTGGGTTTTGAACACTTTGAACCTAGGACCCCGAGAAGAGTTTCTACCACGACGCTGTCACTTTTAAGATCACACAATCGAAAGATAGAAAACGTTTCATAACAATGATAATGATTAGAAACAGATATAATTTTATTCCGTGTTACACCGAAACCATTCCAAAGGTCGACCTAAAACACTGAACTGTAACCCATTATGCCGTTATCCCTTTAACCCCTGTCTTGAAGAAATCGTTTGTGCGACGAACGATTGCCTAAGGCCTTGTGCAAACAACTTGCTTTTTAACGCTTTTTACATAGAATTAAACGATAATTTAATATTTACTGAGTGTAAATGACAAATTATAATTATCGCTCGCTATACAGTGAAACTTTACACGCTAGCTATGTCTTAAAAAAGGTGGCAGCTTTGTGGTTTGACTCATGACCTATATCTGCCTAATACCAGCAGTGTTAAGCGCTGCTATCTTCTAGTTTGAAAGGTGTTGTAAGGGAGACATATTTATGCGAGGCGTTCCAACTTAGTCCTTAAAGGTAGCAACTCATCTGTGGTCGACTTTAAGTAGGATTCTATATATATCTGCCTATCTGTAGTCTTATCTGGGGTGGATTTCAGATGTCCATGGGCGGCAGTTGCCACTTATCATCAGGTAGACTGCATGCTCGTTTACAATTTCATCATATGTATAAAAAAAGTATTCAGGAGTGAGTGAAGTAGCAATCAGTACTTGGCCAGCGCGTGTGGCTACTGTCTAAAAACCTCTGTAATTCTGAAAGGAGACCAGAGCCCAATAGTGGGACTATAATATATATTTTCGACAACATAAAAAAAAATATCTTGTTCAGTTGTATATACGTTTTAGAAACCACTGTATTAAAGGAAAATTTATTTACCTTAGAAAGTGATTCTTTGTGCTGTGAGGCTAAGAAATAAACTTTTTCATTAAATGCATGCCATTTTAGTTAGCGCTGGCGTAAGATGATAGAATTCCAAAGTAATTTACCTAAGGACTATTTACGACTTGAGCTGAGTAACTCCAATTAGAATACCTAGATAGAACCGTATAATATTATCTTTGATTAAGCCTTAGTAAGATGTAATAAAACGTCAATTAGTTCTACTGCTTAGTAGTGGTGGTAAGAGGACCCTAACAGAGCTAGTATGGAGATAGGTTGTAGGTAAGGATCCCAGGCGGCTCACCGCAGAGGAACTTAACCCGAAATTAAATCAAAGAGGGCTTAACCAATCAAGGCGAGTGCTATCATTGAATCGGCAAAGGAACACTAAAATTACTTCTTGATGCGGAGAAACGAAGATTCATCGTAAAAGTGGTGGGTGAACGTGGGGTCGGGGGAGGTCGGGGGTCGTCTGAACGGTTTTCCGTGTTTCACAGACGTCCACGCCCGGCGATTACGTCGCACGTAGGTACTACAAGTACCGAACTGGACTGTGCGGCCCACTACCTAATGCTCTGTTATAAACATGAAAAACCGTTCCGGTAGCTATAAACGTACGGCGGAATTTATTTCGGCTTTGTGTTTAACTCCTCAGTTTACGGACCATTTAACGATCACATTCTTCCCGTTAAGAAACTTTAAACACAACAGTCGACTTAGTTAGGAAATACTAAGAACCTTAAGACAGTCGATTGGCTCTTTATACGCTGTAAAAAGGCAATAAATTTTACGAACAGTATAAAATTTCAAATTTCTTTTATTGTCTGCAAATATTATCAATCCGAGTCCGAGCATCGGCACGTAATATCTTTTAGCGAATATTAATTATCCGACGTAAAGTTAAATTAGGAAACAAGGCTCAATATAATTAGTGAACACGAAGACTAATATTATTTAAATTAGCCTCACTTTCATAATTAACGGGAGAGCCCGGCGTACGTAACGGTACAAAAAGACAAAGGGTCTTGCAATTTACGCGTGGTACTGCCACCTGGGTCATGTCTCCTTTTACTTTATCCCGTAAAGATTAAGTTCCCCAAACGTGGCGCCCCTACCGTGAAGTGAGTCATTTGGCCCCTGTTTACTAGATTAGGGGATTTTTATGCGACACAGCTTTCTTGTGGTACGTACCCGCATTGACATAATATGCTACGGAATATATCGTTCAAATTTTGCTTCACCTGTTACGTATTTTCATATCGTCGATCCCCAAGTCGTTCTGAGATTTCTGCTCTTAATTTATTTTAAAAACGGTTCGCTTTTACGTGCATTATATACAGATATGATCGTATTTATGCTTCATTTAGATTTATTAGATAGTTTTGATTGATTAGATAGCTTTTTCATTGTTTTTTTAGATTTCGGCTTTCGTTTTGAGAAGTATTTAAATATTAAATGTCGGTATGTAAAAAATATTTTTTGATGCTTATGTGATCACCAGGATGTTAATTAACGATTGTATGTCCCGAAAATTGGAGATTTCTTGAAATCCAGACTGTTTTATATTCTAGCAATATAGTTTTCTGAATTCCTCTAATTTTATGTTTGTTAATTTACCTATCTTTTTAATTTTTTTTTTATTATTTTAATTTTGAAAAATGTTGTTTCCTAAATCAATAAAAAAATCCCAAATTTTCAGTTTCCTAGCAACTCTTGATAATTTTCAGATTAATATCTTTTATATTGCTAAATTAGTAGTTGGTCGGTAGTTATGCTATAAAACTAAGTGTATGTTATTACCGGACACGGGGGCCGCTACGAGGTTTCGTCCACCTAATTTATTTTAATAAGAGATTCGCTTTTTCTTTTGTTTACATTTTGTATTTAAGCTGAAAGCTTGACCCCTGGAACTAATTACACTTTATATTCATTACTTTTTTCTTGAAGTGTTTTAGATTACAAAACTAACGTAATTTTACAACAAAGCCTTTTTAACGAATGAAAAACCGATGAATAATAATTACCTAGTAATCAATGCACCATTTATGTATATACAAGATATCGATAACTATACGTTAACAATATCGGTTTTCGAAATACTAAGTAATATTCAAAGAGAGATCTCGATAAATATTAATAGGGTATTCGAGAAATTTAGAAGGTATTTCAAAATCGTCAACTACTCGAACGGGCACAAATACAACTGAGACTAACACAATTTGCGTAGTAAAAATACAAAATAAAAAATTACTCACCCGCAGTCCAGTGGATCTCAAAGTTTACCTTTCACTACGCAAACTAGCAAATGGTCAGTCGTAAACCGAGCCGCGGGCGCTCACACGAAATCCCGCAGTAGCTGAGTGCGCGATGAAAAATATATCTCCTACCTACCTCTTTATGACTTCTGTACTACATATTTTACTCAAGGATTTCATAAATAAATAAAATAAATTTCATATCATAAATAAAATAAATCTAAAACTTAGGTAAAATGTTTATAATGAGTGAAGGTGTGGTAAGGAAGGCAAAAAATATTTATACAAGACGCTTAAAACGCTTGAAAGACGACGACTAAGAAGGCAAGGAATTCCAATATAATTATGAGGAGATACTCTATGTAGAATTTGTTACACATTTGCTTGAACGGCAATGATTATTTTACATGAATTGGACTGCATGCTTGTTTGCCATACCTATGAAAAAATCGTTCATATTTAATTATCTTTGTATTCGTCTTAAACCTTCATTACTACAGATATGAGTAATCTGTTGTCCTTCTTTATTTTATTCTCGTCTCCAGCCTTTGTCTCTATCTTTATCTAGATAGTATCTATGGCGATCTATGTTACTTACAGTATTCACTTTAGCTAACACAGTTGTGCAATCGCACAGTTCTCATCTCAATTATCGCACTCGCCGCTCCAAACCACAATCCGAATTGTGTTCAATGTGCTGCAAACAATACTGATTTGTTTGTGCTTGCTATGAGTCTTCATGAATATATCACCAAATATAATACTGCATTGGTATCGTTTCGTCGTCAATTGTTATTGTCCCATTGCTGGGAACTCCTCTTCCCGCTGGGTCTCCTCTCAAAGTGGATTTAGACTAAATGCGAAATGATAGACTTCATAAACCTTTAAGGTCTTTTCAAAGAATTCTCAGATGTGTGTTTTTCCTTCACCGTTGTAACAAGTGGTAATTAATTTCTAATACGCACATAACTTTGAAAGGTCAGAGATGCATGCCTGGTGTTTGAACCTCGAGCTTCCCAATTGAGAAGCTGTGATCTAATCAATAGGCTATCACTGCTATTGATATTTAATTACACAAAATAAGACCAAAGTACGTGGAACTGTATTTTTTTCTTAAAATTGTTACATGCCTAAACATATTAGTCACTGTTTTTGATTTAAGATTTTTGACATTAAACTTTTTTTGGTTGCGTTGCAAATCAAAATCAGATTTAAGTGTTCATAGCAGGTAGGGTTACAAGTTAAATATGTTAATATTTTAACAGGATATAGTTTGTGGACGGCTAATATTTTAATGTTTTACACTTACGAAATAAGAGATTGTCTAGCATGTATTCTACTAATGGTATGTAGTAGCGCCATCTATTATCGATCGATGTAATTATGAATGAACTTATAGTAACCATACATAGATTTAAACGTTTTAAACGTAATTTTAATGAAAATTACAACAAGAAAATGCAACTACATACTTGCGTACGTAAGTAGGACGCGTTTTTTTGTAGTAGACGCGACGGTGAGGATAACTAGTTCATTTTATACGGATAGTCCAGACGCCGACTAATCGCTAATCGCTAACTGATGTCCTTGCATTAGTTGGCGATTGTAAATGAAACCGATACCTGACGACTAAAAACCACATGTAATATATATTAAAACCTACCTTATAAGACATGCTTTCAAATGACGTAATCTCCATCCAAATCGGAGCGGTATTTTTTTAGAAAATCGTGGATATACAAAAATACATACATGCATAAATATGTACGTACAAACATAGCGGTCAAATACAGAACCTCAATTTTTGAAGATGGTTCAAAATATAATCGTTTGAAAAAATTACAATTTAACAATAACAAGGCACTAGCTATAACATTTTGTAGACAATGCGAAATCTTCTCAATTACCGTACTTACAGTACCAAACTAGGCTCGTTGGGAAACATGTCCAATATGCTACGAACAATAAGTTGATAGCAACCTAATAACTTTACTGCGGCAAATCGATGCAGTATCATAATAAACCTCGTTATAATATGACCCTATAGCTAGCCACGCCACTTTCAGTTAAGGTCAATGAACCTTAACCCAAAAATATTATCTTAATTGCTTTCTTTGTAATAATTTACGAATAAGAATCTAATAATAAGATACAAGTCCTAGCTAATACTAGCTACAGATGCGTTGTGATCCTGAGTGGTAGAACCGTTTGTAGTTCGGCTCCGGCGGCACCACCGCCACACT
Organism: Spathilepia clonius; assembly: GCA_018250295.1. Classification (NCBI taxonomy): domain Eukaryota; kingdom Metazoa; phylum Arthropoda; class Insecta; order Lepidoptera; family Hesperiidae; genus Spathilepia; species Spathilepia clonius. The sequence continues at coordinate 8,911 of DWRA01004745.1, forward strand.
TATTTCTACCTAATAACAGCAGTGTTAAGCATTGCTGTCTTCTGGTTTGAAGGGTGTGGTAAGGGAGATAGACTTAACGAGGCATTCCAACTTAGTCCTCAGAGGTAGCAACGCATCTGTAGTCGACTTCAGTTGGGATTCTGGTCTTATCTGCGGCGGATCACAAATGTCCATGGGCGGCAGTTGTCATTTACCATCAGGTGGACTACATGCTCGTTTGCTACTCGATCATATGAAAAAAAAACAGTGTATTAACAATGAGACAGCGAACTACTTAATATTGTAATGTAAACTATATCCCAAAGTAAGACAAATATATTTAAGGAAAATAAACTCTAAACCTAAAAATTAAAAAAACATGATATAAATGCAGCATTTTTTTACCTAAAATACATATCATTACCGCTCTTTAAATGTGCCCTTATTAATTAAAATGTATTTTCAATATGGGCACCCGTTAATTTAAAAAAAATCTTGTATAATGGCAACACAGTTTGAAGTCAATTTAGTGATACCATTTAATTGTAATAATAATGTCTAAATACAATATTTATCTTTTTTGGAATCTACATTATCAAAAATATCTAATTACCATCAAAAAGCTGTATTCAATGTAACGATTGTATAAGTAATAATTAAGACTTTGATATTTAAATCAAAAATTTAACAAACATTAATTGTAAGCAAAATTTAAAATAAAGTACTGAGGAACGAACACAAAACTTGTAATAGATACTACAATACAGCAAAAAAATACTTAAAAATTTTGGATTCTTTGTAAAATAAAACAAACATATTATATAAAAATCTCATTTAATTATGACATGATTTACATGTATATTACATAATATAAAATCTCAGCCAGACATCAATCCTTTACACAGAAACTGGCCAACATACAATATTCATTTAAATACATAAAATAAATTATATTATCATCCGTCATATACCAAAAAAAAACAAAAATTCATTTCAATATTGGTATTTTCAAAAATTTGAAACAATATTTCAAATATATTTTTTTATTTATTATGTCAAGCAAAAATCTATTTCAACAAAATATTACACAGACAAAGTACTCAAACAAAAACGCAATCCAATCCTTATGAATTTTATGGTATTACATCAGTCAAATTTATCTTATATAAAGTCATATCTATGAATTCTATTGGTCTCAATATTAAATTGTGTTCATATGAGCCAATTAGCGTAAAATTTCTCTAGGGATACAACAAACTTATATTTACGAAAAATATATAAAGGTCTACTGCTTTCTATTGAGGTACCACTGTCACACCTGTTTCTATAAAGCAGTTCTTGTATATTGACAGAAGAGTATGGTTGACAGTTGATTTACATATGAGGCGACCATCGTAGTCCTCGGGAGTGGCAACGCATCTTTGATCAGATTAAAAGTAGAACCCCTGTTCTATATGGAGATAGATAGATGTTCATAAGTCATAGTTGCCACTTACAATCGGATGGGCTACATGTTCGTTTACTATATTTATATTTTTTTAATTATATTATGGAATAGCCCTAAGTTGGAATGCCTCGTTAAGTTTATCTCCCTTACCACACCCTTTAAACCAGAAGACAGCAGCGCTTAACACTGTTATTA
>DWRA01004746.1:0-10531 GCA_018250295.1 Spathilepia clonius
TTTTACCAAATTTTATATGCGTATTCAGTAGGTCTGAGAATCGGCCAACATCTATTTTTCATACCCCTACGTGATAAGGGTTGTTCACCATTAAATTTATTTTTTAATTTTTTGACGAAAATTTTTGTTTTTATATTTTTATAATGTGGCATTAAAAATACATACAACCCTAAATTTTTACTTTTTGTTACCAACCCCTACTTTTTTATGATCATTTTAGTAATTTTAGTTCTACTATAATTTTACTGTGTTAAAGAGTTTATTAAAGTAAATGTATTCTTTTATACTATGGAAATACTTATACCTGTTTAATATTTATAGACTGGTTGTAATATGTTTGTTTTAATTAAAAATAAAGTTGTAATGTAAAGATTGTAGGGGTAAAGTTTTTATACTATTGCTAAGCAATGTTAGGATTACTGTACTTTTGTTGTTACTATTGATTTCTTTTGATTTGATTGAGTTCCTTTTTTACTGTCCATTAGCAAACAGGTATGTCCACCTGATGGTAAGCGACTACTGCTGCCTGTAGCCTTCTGTACTCAACCTCGAATAAGATTAAAGTCCCGCCTGTGGTCGACCAAAGATGAGTTTTACTACTGAGAATTAAATTGGAACGCTTCTAATAAGTTCCTTTACTACACCCTTCATGCCAGAATACAGCAGCGCTTAACGCTGTTGTTATTAGGCAGAAATAGGTGTGACAGTGCTGCCGGAGTCGAAGTAGAAAAGATTCTACCACGTTGCAGCATTATAATAAATGGCAAATTTATAATTATTGATGGATTTCGGCCACCTGGCGAACTACTGGTAGTGGTAATTTAACCCACGGATTTTTTTATAACGTTATTAAAAGTGTGCGAAATCTAGAAACACTTCATTTTTTTTCTTTGACCGGTCTGACTTGTGCGCGAAGACAAACCCACACAAATAAGATCTGTGCAGACTATGGGAGCTTTGCAACGTTTAGAGACGAAAACAGTGTCGAGTTGGTGGTGAGTTACAAATACGAGAACAAATAGTAGGAGCATAACAGTGTAACTCACGTCAACCGCGTGTAGTAGGTTGGCAGACTCGACCCATATCTTTCAATCTCGGGATTTATTGGTGCCGCCTCTAATTCCAAACACAGATTTAGGGGACATTGTTTGGGAAAATGTCTCGAATAGTGAAAGCAAATGTACGAGTAGCTTGCGATGAATCTTGTCGATGAAAAATTCTTATAAACGTGACATACAAACATTTTAAGGTGGTAGAACCCTTTGTTGTTCGACTCCGGCGGCACCGCCGCCACTCTTATTTCTGCCTAATAACAGCAGTGTTAAGCGCTGCAGTTTTGCACTAAACGAGAGTAAATTTTGATTTCGATTTAAAAGGGGAATAAAGTAAGTGAGCTCATTCAAACAATTAAACAGATCCAAAAGAAAGCTAATTTTGGAAGTTACGTAAAGAGGCAGAGAGGAATTGAGATATGAAAAATGAGTAAAAACAATTTAAGTGCATCCAGTGACATACCAAGTAAGGATAACATTTATAATTAGCTGGAAAATATGAAGGACTCCTACTGCCCCCATTTTATCGGGATGCCATGGCCACGTTGTTAGCAGGTTTTCTAAACAAAACGTATTGAATAATTATATCATACTTGTTGAAAATTCGCTTCTCAATCGAGGTGTCCAAGTTTGGAACCCTAGGCATGCACTTATTATTTTTCAAACTCACGTGCTGTCATGTGTTACATTTTGTAAGTTATTAGAATTTTATTAACACAGCTAAAGGTGTGTGAATTCTCCTAATTGGCACTTGGTTACTTTGGTGAACTCTGTCCTAATCCTTCTCATTCTGAGAAGAAGCCCGTACCCAGTAGTGGGACAGTAATGGTTTTATGGCTAAAGAAAATAAATTTAAAAACAAAACTTGCCAAAAAAACTCTTAAACTCATCAATCAAACACATTACCGTGTATCAAAAATTTGTGAAACTGTAAACTCCCATAAATATAATCACGAACTACCTAATTAACTAATCGAGTTTGGGTTATCTTAAACCGCTCTAATTTCTTACGAAAACATTTATATTTCTGTCACATCAAAGTAGTTTTAAAAATAAAATCGTTGCAATAGGTCGTTAAACAGCCATTTTCATCTAACGATGCCGGTGAAACAACATTGGGAACATGTTATAGTAATCATATGTATTATGTATGTGTAATGTACTAATTTTAAAGCTACTTTACGATCAAATTATAGGCTCAAACAATATTGAACCCAGCTGCAGTAACGCACGATCACAAAAAATATAATTGATGATAATCCTAATATACTGCTTCCAAAGATATTAATTGATTTATTAGAATACGCATTTAGGTTTAAAACAGCGACAAACAAAAAAAAAACTAAACATAGGTTTTAAAATATAAATGAGTTTAGTGATAGAAAAATATTCGATGTTCATACAAATCAGTTATAAGATACAACACTACCTACTAAAGAATAAAATGGAAGCTTTACCTAAATTATTGGACATTTAAATTTATTATATCCATTTCCCGTAATTTATATTTTATAAGTACATTTAACGTATATTAGGCAACGCGGACGGAACCACAGCTCGTATAGATAAATAGTAAATTGACGGCAATACCTATAATGCAATAGAGACTAATAGTTTTGCTCATAAAACGTAGATAGATATGGATCTCCTTGTTCCACTTGTTAAATATAGATCGTAGAAACAAATCGTTTGAATACTCCAAAAATATTCCGAGAGATCAAAACTGCGTATAATTCCACAACATGCCATACCTTGTTATTTGGCAGATCTAAGTTAGCAACCAGTTATATTAAATAAATTATTCAGATTTGGAGTTAATTCGAACGACCAGACGGAGGCTGTCAGAATCGAATCGCAATATCATTTATTACGAATATAATCGACCGGCACCAGTCAATGATGTAACAATAAAAGACATAAACGATTGATACCTTATTAAAAGAACGGCTTAACGTATCACGAGGCAATAAAAACGATAAAACTATTATATATAGCTACGAAAATGGTCCAGACACAGATAAGCTCTATGTGAAAGGAATATTGATGATGAATGGCCTTTACTAGAAGTCATTAATGGTACATCTGTGTACATAAAACTTTTACGTACTCGAAATTATTTTAATGCTGGTATGGAGTAAAATGCTGTAAACAGAACAGGTGCGAATTGGATCACAAAATAGTATTGAAAACGAATATTCTATAGCTTTTAAAGCAATTTAGATACTTATTTGTATCAGTCAGAAAATAAAATTGATATTTGATTATGCACACATTAATCAAATAGATTACGAAAAATAAAATTCACTTCTTGAAAGTACTTTTGTGAAAGCTAATGTAAATGTAAAAAAAGTTTGATTGTAAATATTCGTTGAAGGAGTTATTTAGTATGTCTATCTAATTTTTTGATTAACGAAAAGTAACGCTAGACCATTGTACACGATATTTATTTTCAAAAATTTGTTTATGAAGCCGTTGTCGTAGGATGGGGTCTTTTTAATTCATAATTAGCGGAAAGTGGGATTTTGTTAATTTATTGATAAGGCAATCAAACCTGATGGTATTCGGAGAGACATAATAAAAATGGAGATTTCTAGCGGGGCGCATTCGAATGGTGGATTATGAGAGCCCGATGCGGTGTGAAGATATACAATCATGAATGGGATTGGACGACGTGAAATTTAACACAGTAAGGTAATAATGAAGGCAGGTGAGAATTTGGTTGCTATTCAAGCTGATATGCATCTTTGTGGTTAATCAAATTTCGTGAGGAATTTTTTTGATGGCGGATTTTGATCATATAATTATTTAGCTTTCGATTGGGAAGGTGGTTTTAATTGTCATGTGTTTGTTTATGTAATTAATGGTGTAAATTTTAAACATACACATGAAGTCGTATTTAAAATTGTAGAAGTTTTGGCAGGTTTAAGATAGTGTGTAAAACATATTAAATGACATTTATGAGCCTTAAAGATCATAAGAGAATGAGCCAAAAATGTGTAAAATATAATTTATGAGTCGTAAAAACGAGTCGACAGATGTACTAACTTTTTGGCATCTCTATCTTGCTTATGGATAATGGGACTGACCGATAAGAGACGACAAACAATTCAAAGGATTTCCAAAACAGCCAACGCATTTGTTTAATGGAGTGCAAAATGTGCTCGCTTTTCGTACAGTCGTTTCTAAAACACTTGAGATAAAGTTCAAAGCGGTGGCCGCAATACGATGAAGCATGTGGCGTAATAATAACTACGGCAGATGAACTTCAAATTAAACGTTGTAATGTTGTAGTTATAATTTTAGTATTGCTAATACTGATGCTTCATTTTGAAACATTTCAAATTTAAGATTCGTTACACCTAATAATATTGTACTTAGTAGTACTGTAGGGGTAGTAACGCATTTGTGACAGATCACAGATAGGATTCTAATGTAATCTGGAGTTGATTACAGATATCCACGGGCGGTAGAATTACATACCATTCGTTGAATTTCACACTCGTATTCTATTTTCATTGTAAAATCATAATAGTTTTTCGACGAACTGTTCTCAAAATGATTGTGGAAAAAATATTAGTCACAAATTTTATAATAGTTTATTTGGCGGTCATATCGCAGTAGCAAAAATACGTTTTATAACTTTGGAATACTTAATTCAATTATATATCAAATAAATATAATATATAGCAACAAAGTAAATGTTATCATTGGACTTTCAGAATTAATGTATATACCTATATATGTATGGAAGCAACTAGCCAATAGGTTACAGTATTCTCTCAAGATATATAGTTTATATGTACAAGTTTATACAAGAATAGTTACAAAACATAAGGTCGAAGTTTAATATTATTATAAATACACCATTTAGCTCAGCGATTAACAGCCACGAATTTTAATTGTATCCTTCATTAGCTATTCAAAATATTCCCACGTTTCCAACATTTTGCAAAGCTCATATCAAATGATAGATCGGAGGCCTTGTATGGGTACTTGTTCTGGCATGTACTTTTGTATTTACACGATTCAATAATATTGCACCTATACTATATGTAAACTTGAGTGTAGGTTTTAAAATAATTGCCTTTTTCCCATTTGAGATTGTTAGAATTATACATATTTTCCGGTGTATTTATTAAGACCAATCTTGGAAGGATGAATCGATTTTTATTTGAGTGTACCAATAGATACTCTTTAAGTATCCAATCTAAGTTAATATTTCCATTAACGATCGAATAAGGCGTACGAGTAACATACTTGCTAGGTACAAGCAAGTAAAATTGTTTTTTTTAGATTTTTGGGTCTCCCTAGGGAGTACTCTATGCCCCAGTATTTTCTAGGAAGAGCAGATACAAGTTAAACAACAAAAAAGTACACATGTGCTCATTATGCCATTATGCTCATTATGCCATCGTACATCGCCTGTAAGTTCGTTAGTGCGAAATTTAGAACGAAAGAATAGAACATTACTAGGAATGATGAATATACAGTAGCAATTGTCTGAGTGTATAAAGCTTAATTTGTTAAAATTATTATGGAATACCTGCAACCGATTTCACACAATGCCCAGTCAGTCAGTTGTCACGAGCGTGTAATATCAATTTACTTATTCCCATAAACAGTTAATGCGTGTAATTTATGGATTTTACAACTGAAGTTAATTTATAATGGGTATCTAAGTGCTTCTACATATTAATGATATTTGTAATAGAAAACGATGTAACCGATTGTAATGGTTTTATTTTGTTTTTCATCATATTGAAGTAGTAAACGGGCGTGCAGTCCGTCTGATGGTAAGTGAGCACTGTCGCCTATGAACTGAATTGATGTGTAATTGACTCCAGGTAATATTAAAGTCCTACCTGAAGTCGGCTGCAGATGCATTGCTGCCTCTGAGGACTAATTTGGAAAGCCTCGGAAAAGTAAATTTCAGTTACCACTCCATTGAAACCAGAATACAGCAGCGCTTATCACTGTTGTTGTTGCAGAAATAGACAAGGCAGTGGTGCTGCCGGAGCCGAACCACAAAAGATTCTACCACCTATATTACGAGTATGATGAAAAATGACATTTTTAATGCTACTTCGGGGTTACCGGGGTTACCATTTGCGTTACCGTGTGTAAACATGGATATGGACGTAGACAATAGTGATAAGTACCCAGACCCTGATCGGGAATATAAATTCAACTTTACTGTATTTAACATAACTTAGAGCTACGTACTAAGTCATAACGCTTCTTATAAAACAATTTTACCACATCCTTAAAATCAGGACACAGAACAGATGAAATTATAAGCCCTAAAATTAATAAACAGATTAAGTAAATGAGAATATTATTATATTAGTTATTCCTTATCGCATTGCTTCTATTATTTACTTTGAAAGATTATGATTTCCATATTTATTTATAATTTAATTCTATTGTCGGCAAAGTCATTAATCTAGCTGCTTGACAAGTTCATTATATTACCAGCCATTTGATTGAAAAGGATATAGTTGGTAATGGGAGCGCTAGTTTATCTAATATTTATTGTAGTTGTGCCATCGTAAAGATTTTATGGGGTATTAGGGAGGAATAACATTTGTTATGGGCTTCTGTCGTAAATATCGTATGTGGGTAATATCCCACCTTGAGGTTACAGTAGTTATATATTTAATTTTTATGTGCAAACGTAATTTATGCTTCATTATGTATTGCTTTATATATAACTACGTCGTAACCTTCTTCAACTAGTTCACTTTTTTAATTTTGGAGTTTACGGTAATTAATATTTTTTGTATTATAATGTACGTGTAATGGTAATGCCTTTAGATTCTTCTTTGGAAGTACCTTCCGTACTCTTTGTAGAAACAGTGTCAAGCGCTATTGTATTCTGGTTTTAAGGAAGTGGTATTCAAGAGACACTTAACACAGGTGTCCTACCAGGAGGTAACACATATACTCATATGTTCGACCTCACACAGGACTTTAATATTCTTTTGCGATGATAAATTGTCGTCAGCGGTGGTGTCTGCATGCTCGTTTGCCACTTAAGAAGAATACTATCTCTTTACTGGTTTCATTAGATTTTTCTAAAACAGGCACAGTTTAGCAAGTTTTTATATCTAAAAATCGTGAACTGTTATGGAATATATTCTAATTTTATTACAATAATAAAGATAATCGTGAAAGAGGCATTGATTTATGCCCTTAAGGTTGAGTGTCAAATCATTTAGCTTGTAATTTGTTCACAACTTCAAATTCATTTGGTGTAGTATCATAAACTCCATAGCGGTTGAAATAGGGTTTTAAATTCTACAATTATCTTTTTCCTGTATAACATTGATGGGCATTATATTTTAACAGCGTGTTTATGGTCTATTAACTTGACCTCTGGGGCAGTCGATTTCGTCGAATTCATCAGTTAGATGCCCATTTTAAGTTTGAGTGCTTCTATTGATATTCAATAAACGCCTAATATCTTAGCAATTTTAATAGAGTGTACTGTTCGATTATGTCAGGTTCTAATTAATTGTATAGATAAGGTTTAATTATAACTAAATGTATGGGACTATATTACACAAAAATTCTAAAGAGTACTAAATATGAGGTTTACTTTAAATAATTACTAAGTCCTTGATTTAAAGGAGGACATTTAATATGATACGCATTTAACCAAAATGAGTAACAATCACAAATCAAATGAAGAAATCTCGAAATGTCGGAACATTGACAAACAAAGTCGGTATATGTTACACGAAAGCCAGTAACATACAGATTATAGTTTGCTATATAAAGAGTACATTCGCGTCCCAAGCTTCGACAGACAGATAACACGGCGTCAAGCCCACGCGTCGGCCGGATCGTATCGATATTGATGCTTTGAATCGATTATATTCGCATAATGCAATTGATTATTTAGTGATTTGTGTATTACACGATTGGAGTTTACATCAAGTGGGTGTAATACCGTCTCGTTTAGATTCCAATATCAATTTCTGGTGCCAACACAATTTATTATATAGAATCGATATTTTTAATGCAAATGAATCGAGAAATACTCTAGTATGGTTGTACACGAATCTGTTTCGAGTACTTAGAAATATATTTAGTGTTAAGATGTACAAATAACTTTTGAATTCAGCTTCAATGGCTCATTGCTCTTGACTCAGATCTAACATTGAGATTTCTAGATAACAATGAATAAACGATGCAATTTATATGCATGTATTATGTATGTATTAGTAGTTTATTATTCAATTTAAAACTTTAACGTAATAAATACAATCAGATTTTTTAAATAATTAATTATTTTCGATTGAAATAATACAGCGACAGAGTTGTCCGTGTGTTGCTCCAGAGGCACTACCGTCACACCTAATTCTGCCTAATTACAGCAGTTCTGCTTTGACGGATGTGGTAAAGGAAACATACTAATCTGAGGCGTTATAATTTAGTGCTTAGCAACGTGGTCTACCATAGATAGGATTCTAATTTTATCTCAGATTAATTATAGATGATCATAAATGGCAGGAGCCATTTACCGTCACGTAGGCTGCAAGCTCCGTTGCTAATTCCATCATTTAAAAAATAGTTTGTAACATAGATATGCATTCAAGCTAATCTAGTAACCTATTTACCTTTCCAACGAATATTAGACAAGATAACCTTATGGATAACTTTAAGCCGGTTATATATTTGCAAATCAGCGAAAATTTATTTATATTCCAGTATATTTAAGAATATCATCTTGTGTCGGTTTGCGAAGTTAATAATTCAACGGTAAGACGATCCCAAGATCCTGATGGACGGATCCGTATAGCGTAAATAATTGAATGTCAAACATGAAATCAGGCAGATTACGTGCGGCCGTGCGCGGGCGCATACGGTCTTCACGCAGCTCTCCCGGGAATTAATCCCTTTGACGCTGTGAGCTTATCATCAGAACTGGAGAAAATAAATAAGAATTTTGATTGTACGGAATGAGGTGTGTATGATATCACTGTAATGAAGATGCAGCTTAGTTTTGTATTGAAAATTGTATTGAGGCTATGATTGAGTTCTTTATTAAAATTTAAATAGATGGCGAGGGTTGAAAAGTATTTTACAACATATTTTTAGATCGTGGAGATTTGTAAGTATCGGTTGTACTATTATAGCTGTGATAGCCTAAAAGTTGAAACTGGACCTCTCAAGGTCCAAATCCTAGGAACTAACCTCTGATTTTTCAAAATTATGTGCATATTGGAAATCTTTAACTTTAAAATTGAAGGCAAACATTGTGAGAAAACATACCTGAAATTCCTTAAAAATATCATATGTTTGTCAATTCGCACTTGGCCAGTTCGGTGGACTATGGCTTAACCCCTTCTCGTTCCGAAAGGACACCCTACCCAACAGAGGGACAAATTGGGATGATGACAGACTTGAATGCTTCTATTTTAAATGTGCTTCTGACTTATTTAATCAAATGTTTCCTTTTCGCTTTTTTCTATATTATTGCGGAAATAAAATACACAAAATCGAAATCTTATAAAATGTTTTATGGTAAGCATGAGTTCTTGTCATGGTATAATATGCTGTCGGTATACAGAAATGATAAACTATTTTCACTTCTGTATGGCTCACCATATTTTTTTTCACTTCTGTATGGCTATATGTATGGCTCAACAGAAGTGACAAACACTAGAACAGGATCTTCACAGGAGTTATTTGCCTCAATACTGATAGCATACCATGACACAAAGTCTATTGACACTGTTCAAGTACGTGTAATTTTTAAATGAATATCTTATGTGAGTTAATAAATTGATTTACGTCATGATCATAAGTATGTTAACTCTGACTCATAAAAGCAATGGACCGCCCATCTTCAAGTGGGACTCGATAACTTTTGCCATGAGCTCAGAGACGTTGAAATATGGGTGCAAAGTTTTATTACTGTTACACTAACAATGGGAAGACGATAGACGATTAAAGATTTTATCGCTGTATGAAATGTTCTATAGAAATGCGCTATTTTAAATTTAAATCTTTATGCGCTAAAACAATAACGGTCTTGATTACTTTTAAAAATAACGTTATGTACTGTTTATCGTATAAAATGATTAATGGCATATAATTTAGTTATTAGCACAGATATCATTTTATATAATAATAGTCATATTTTCCTTTGAGACATTACAAATATCTTCATAACGGTGATCCAGATCGAACCAACAAAGTTTCTAAATTCCATATACTTTTTTTCATATTTAGCGTAGCAACCGAGCCAGTAGTAGTTGTCCACCTAATGGTAAGTGGCAACTGCCGCCAATGGGCATTTGTAATCCACCACAGATATGACTAGAATCGACCACGGCCAGTGTTGCTACCCCTGAAGATTAAGTCGGAATACCTCAGATAGTATGTCTCCCTTACCACACTCTTCAAACCAGAAGACAACAGCGCGTAACACTGCTGCTATTACGCAGAAATAGGTGTGGCGGTGGTGCTTC
>DWRA01004747.1:0-10530 GCA_018250295.1 Spathilepia clonius
AGAAATAAGTGTGGCGGTGGTGCCGTCGGAGTCGAACTACAAAGAGTTCTACCACCTTTACAATGTTTGTTACACATATGCACTGCTATAAACAAGCTTAAGGGCTACATCACAACACGACTGCCGTTCCATTATACAAGAAACTAGCATTCTCAAAAAGAAATGTTCTTTATTTATTATAAAACCCTTTGGCTGCAATTTTAGGTCATAAGATTGATTTAGCACAAACAAAATAAAGATTTTAAAGCGGTTTCGGCGTTCCGTTAACATAATAACAGATTATATTCCTACCGCATACATCATACCCGTGCAGCCGAACGGTAAGGTTATTTTTTGCATTAACTATAGCTTGTAAAGTAGCCTTGAAAAGATTTTACAAAAAGAAAAGAAAATTACAAGGTTACTTGTAAGAGCAACCGACAGACAATCTATTCAGAATCTATGTATGTATATATTCCTCTTCTACATTTAATTTATATGAATTACTAGGACTACCAAACGTCTAATAGTAGATGGGACGTCCATTTTTAAGCCCTTGAAAGAGCATTTAGTCATAGGTGCGTGTTTGATGTTAATTGTTCCATAATTTACGATTCACACAGAAAATAGCTATGTCGCTATGAAATGATATGTGTAATCTTAAGGGTTTTATTAAAACTTGTATTTAAAATGTAATTTTTCATTTACGTAAATTACTTAAATGTACCTCTATAAATATGTAGCTATGTATTTATTTCTTTAAAAATCATAATTTTATTTTTATATAATTCCATTATACACATTGTTTATTTGCCAAGAGACTAAATCTCAAAACATTATTTTATTTTATTTGAAACTATTGAATGTAAACTAATTATAACGACTTACTCGTATCTCTCATAACTTCTTGTTTTCCTACTAAATAATTGTAATAAAATTTTACCAGCTTCAATAACCGTCTATAAAGCTCTACTCGAACTCTAGGTAGAGACAAACGCTCCTTTTATTGTACGGGGTGAGTAACAAGTACCTGGGACCCTCGGTAATTTTTAATTGACAAAAAAACTCGACCCGACCGATTTTATACAGGGAATTTATTTTATTACTCGTATTAGTTACTCGTGTGTGTGGGCGGTGCGCCGCGTTACGAAAATATTTTAGTGGAGTATTTACCGCCGTGACTTGCGATGCGGCTTACTTCGTTATAGGAGGTTATTATACTAGTAGTACTAGGTTTTTGCAGCAGTTACGTATTTAAAGAGTTGTAAACTAACGGATGGATTTTAGCGAGTGAGTTTTTAATCGGATTGTATCTTTACGTAAAATAGTACACGACGCTGTACTTAATCAGCGTGAGGGTCAATTTCCGGTGATTGAACACGTTTAGTATCATAACCCACGACACTTAAATAGACTATTCTTCTAAAACAAGACATTACCTGTTGGATTTGATGACTTTCGTATTTATTTTATTAAGTTTAGCAACATTTATTAATATGAAATAAAATGCGGTGGACGTAAACAATGAGGAGTTAAAAGGACCTTTTGAACGTTTTGTGTGAAGTGTATCTTATCGGGCCTACGCATCCGAAGAATATCACTATCTGATTAAGGCAAAAACACAGTAATAAGTGTTATGATAGTAATTGTTTGTATTGTGATTCAAGTGCTGCTTATTCGCTGTCAAAAAGTTAGAAAACGTTATTGAAAAATAATTTGATAGTCATAGTAAGTTTCATAGTTTTTGAAAATATATGGATAACACTAAATAATTGTCATTGTTTTAAATCTGACAACGAATATGACAAAACAGTTACACATGTGCGTGTTTCTAGATACATAATTATAATGTATATATTACATTTTTAGTGTTCTCTCAACATATAGCAACGATACATCTATACTGGTATCTGTAATCGTCCCCAGTCAAAATTAAAACCCTACCCGAGGTCGCTCACAGATGCGTTGCTACTTCTGAGGACTAAGTAGGAATGCCTCAGATAAGTATATTTCCCTAACCACATCGTTCAAATCAGAAAATAGCAGCGCTTAACGCTGCTGTTATTAGGCAGAAATAAGTGCAGCGGTGGTGCCGCTTAAGTCGAACCAAAAAGGGTTTTACCACTATCCGTGATTTACCCAGATAAAATGTATGTGCGTCGAAAATGTATGCTATATAAGTTAAAACGCAATCATCGTAAACAATCGAAAGAAGCAGCAGTAAGATCTCGATGGCACAGGTAGACGCGCCCGAACAATACCACACTCGGCTCCGACGCAAAAACGCGGTAATGAGCGCACTAGCGGTAATGGCCGCCATTGTCTGTGCGGCGAGCCCGGCTTCTGCAGTGAAAAAACACATTTTTGGGTTAGTTTTTTTCACGATCAATATATTAAAGAGTAATGGTTGCATTTTATCGATTTTGGTTATATTCATATTCATAGATTGTGTTCTGTGGTACTTTGTTTCACACTTTTATTTATTTTAAAAGAAGTAAAATGAAATACGTATTATTATAAGGTTTTAGGATTTAATTATATATTTAAAACATAATTATATCAAACATTATTTATATTGTTTGCTTACTTTAAGAGAGCAAGTATATCTTAAACTCGATGCTATATTTACATTGTAGCATATTTAGACTTTAAAGGTAAATGTCTGTGTTTCGAATGCGTCAACACTGCCCACTATATTTTTGCTTTATAGTAATAGTAATAAGCGCTACTGTGTTTCGGTTAAAAGGGTAATAAAGTAGAGACCGATGAAGCATTCCAACTTAGTCCTCAATGTATGGCTCTACTTAAGCATCCAATCTAACTTAGGATGGAATACAAATGCCCATGGATAGCTTTAATCATTAATTGCCTTCTACTTTTCTACACATCCTTAAGGTTGACTAGTAGAAAATGCTTTTTAGCATTAAGTCCGCCTATTGTACCACTATTAATTTTTTGGTCAATAAAAAACAAATAAATAAATGATGGACTACAAACACCATTGCTCCTTCAGCTTAATACCAATATACATACAAGTACAGAAATTATTAGTTTTTCAGCCACAGAGTACACCAACAATATAGAAAAAAATGCATATTACAGTACTAAACAGACTTTTATAAACTTACACTTGGTGAATACATTACCGTCATAAAGGATAATTTTTACAAAAATATTTTGAATATTTTTTACATTAACATTTCTAAGAAAACATACCTAGATGATCATAAAAGCGCTTATAAGATATACTGTTACGGAATTAATTCGCAAAGTGTGTTTGGATCATTTTTTAAACGATGTTGTAAATTAATTTGTCGAAACTTGACACTATTTAATAATGACGACTGATTGTAATTTAGAGTTGATATTTTTAAATTCAATAAGGACTTTCTATTCTAGGTCTACTTTGATATTTTGTTAATTAATATAATCGATCCTATAATGATCCTATTATATAGTGGCTGTAGATCACAGCTGGTGGTTAAACTTGTTATATTATGTTAATGATAGGCATAGATGAATGAAAGGCGTTAGGCTTTTATACAGGGGGTGAACAACGGCATAATTACGTTTATAATATTATAATTTATAACGTACTTATCCGAGGCGTTAAATTTCAATCCTCAGGAGTAGCAATGTGTTAGTGAATGACCTTAGGTAGGTATAAGCTTATCTGGGGTCGATCACAGATGTCAGTGACCAATACTTGTCATCAGGAGGATTGAATGCACGTTTACTATTCCCACCATACAAAAACAATGAATTTTTGGTTGTCACTATTAAAAATGTCTAAACATATAGGTACACGGATATATTGTTATGTATATTTAAACGATTAATTTTATCTCAAAATTTACAAAACTGGTTCTGTGACCTACTTATATTGCAATTCTCTATTATTTGCGATTCGTATTTAATGGGACTTAATTCAGAAGATTTGTCAACAGTGCTGACTCCGTTTTGTTTTTTTTATATTTCTAACAGATTTCATAAAGGATATTATTTGGGAGTTGTATTTTTCTTGCTTATAATGTATTACTGATTTTTAATAAAATATTCAGCTAACCGAAAATAAATTACTTTTTTGTTATACAGTACTTAAAATACTTTTGTTTTAAAGTTCTTTTTATGAATAAACCGCTGTAATAACAACCGCCACGCAAAAGCTACGTGTGTAATCAGCTTTATCGAGGGATACGATGTGGCTGGACCAGTCAAATCTAGGATAAGACAATAAAACACTGAACTCGTCCACCAGGACTGGTTCGCTTACGTAAAGTGCACTCGATATTGTACGGTACCGGTATGCAAATAAGACGATCAAATGAAGATACATTTTTAATTAAAACCAAATTTAATAACTCGGCGGAAGCGAACCAACAGATTTATGAAATAATATAAAACGTTTCGCTTAAATAACCAATTATTCCGTTCATAGAAATGTGTAATTATGTAAATAATAAAATTAATGATGTAACTGTACTGCGCGATTTGGTACATCACGTTCTCACCACTTATAGCTTTTTAATGTTTGTTAAAACTTGTATTTAATTAAACAGGATTGTCTTTTCACATTACGTGCTGTATCCGCTAGACGCTGCACGACTTGGCAGTTGTGGAATTCTTGTCATTGAATTGCGATGGTATTACCAAATTGTATTTTATGGTGCATTTATATTCGTACGTGTCATACACGGTCCGTGGCAAAACAAAATCATATCGTTCTATACAATACGAATGTACGTATTTGTTTTATCAGTAACAAGACCGCGCAGACACGGATCAGACTTGTAATATTGTATGAAAAATATGATTTTATCTGACACGTTACATCCAATGTGTGTAGATATAAATGAGGTCTTAAATTAGCAGTGCCAGTATTTATTGCTTGTATATGGGATTTGTTACAGAAGTACGTAGGTTACAGTGGCAACTTAACATCAGGTATTTCAATGTTACTTGGTAGTCTAGACATTTAGGTTTAGACAACACAACTTTATTTTGATTAATTGCAACAAAAGCAAGAGTTACTATTAAAACTTATCATAGAATGTTCTACACAGAGAAAACTACCATAGGATACGCTATAGAGACAAAAGTCAACTCACAAGTTACACTAACATTAACATTCATAGCTGCTCCAAAATTTGATAATAAATGAGCAACAAATAGGGAAACATGATACGTTCTGTGAAGTAGGGAGGATAAGATCTCTGATACCAATCAGGCACAGCGTCACCTAGCAAGTGATACGCAAATATTTATGACGCGGCCTAAATGAGTGCTGTGTAAATTTCCATGTGCGGACATCTCGACCGCGAGGCTGCCCGCAATTGTACGAATATTATCGTCATTTTATGCTAATGCAGACATCTTCGACCATTAGACGAGCTCCGGAGAGATAAATTATACGATGCGCGGGCGCAAATTTAGTATTATTTCTAAATTTTTTAATTCTCGTAACGGTGATGCCGTGTATCTTGTTTGTAACGTTCAAGGAAAGTATGTTACGATTCTATTTGGTATTCCGACTTGAAATCGCTTTTCGGTTTTATCGTTTGCTTACGACGTAATTATATTTTCGACGCCATTTTTATTCATAATCGATCGCTTACGTAAATTGTTAAGTGCTATTAAGATGTTCACTCATAATATGATTATAATTGCAACAACGGTTTTGCAAAAACAAATTGATGTTACGACATTTGTCTGTCTCAATAAAAATACATAAAAGAATCTAATTGTTCATTAAACTGACTGAGTCATGATGTTAATAATAATGTAATAAATAATTTATTTTTCAATATATCTAATCAATGGCGTTGGCTCTTAAAGTATCAATTACCACGAAAAAGATTATTTAAACGATAAGAGGTTGTCACATTTTATTATGTCTAAATCATATAAAGCTAATTACTTCCCGGAATTGGTATACTGAATTATTACACGTTAGAAAGTGTATATTTCATTCGTATATCTTACAGGCTTCATCGTACGTCGTAAAACAATTGTACCTATGTTAAATAAAATACCATACATGCCTATAATTTATAGACAATTTGTATGCATCGAATTAAAATATTTTCGAACAACACCAAAGAAGTGTAGAACAAAAAGCCGGCACGATCTTCCAATTAAAATTATTAGGTACTGACGCGTTTTTTACGACTTGTGGCGTATAATAACAAGTACAGCGGAGCCGATGCGCGATGTTATATGATCGGACTGACCGACTATAAAACTTGAATTACAAGCCTTTATGATTCACCCGTTTATTTATAAGTGCTCAATAAGATCTACACTTACGACTAAGTCGAGCTTTATTACAAATTTGTGCACCACATCAAAACCAATTGCAGAACTTGCTAACTAAAGGCTAAGTTTGTATTGTGAATATTTCGATTAGAACGTAGACGATATTGTAAATGCAGTATTGTTTAAGGCCAGTGTAATAGAACTAAGCAAACATTCTGTCTTTCACATTTTAATTCAATTTATATTTATGGTAGGTAACATAAAAAATCTATGTCAGAGGTGCGTGCGTATATTAAAATTTATGTCGGTTAGTGACCTTTGTTTAAAATATATTTGCATATTGATAAAAAGACGAAATACGTATTTTGACCTACCAGTAGGAAAACGATTTTTGTAAAAGTAACTTTAAACAAATGACCGGTCACTAGCGTACTTAACAAGTTTTATTGTTAAATACAAAACATTAAAATTTTAATTCGAAATCCGGGGCGAAGACAACGGGCCGCTCAGCCTCATCTGTCAAAACCGCTCAATGTTTTTAAAAAGGTTTTAAGATCGCCCGACCTGACTTGTTATTGTTATTTATATTAAGACAGGCCGAATTGCCGGGACCCTTCGCACTTGGCGTGAAAAAAAAATAACAATTACGACGAGTGGGTTTCGATTCTTATCGTGACCGAGTGTAGGTCGATTTTTGATCGTTTGCAAGTTTTAGTAAAATGTATCACTAAGGGTATGGAATGCAACGGATTGCGCGACTCATGTGTAGGTACGCGTTTTTTGTGCGCGCGGGAAAGGGACGCAAGATGGCGTAAGGGTCGTTTGCAAAGTGCACTAATGGGAATTGTATGTGAGATTGCGTCGTGATGTATTTCGACCGAGTTATGCGCGCTTCATTTGAGTTCGAAATTCAAGTTTCTGTTTTCGATTTGCAGACACCATTTTGTTTAGTCGTGATTGCACATCCTTTGTCCATTATATTTTTTTCGTTGACTACTCCGTGTTAAATTAACAGGCGAAAGAAGAGCCTGCCAGGCGAAGGTTTATTTTTTTCGTTTTGACAGAAATAGATGAGATCTCTGTTAGATTAATGAACTTTTGGTAAATTTGCTGAACAAATGTTGATTTTTTTATAAATAATTTAAGCCTACTTTAACATTTTGATAATAAATACAATAGTTACCTACACGATTAAACCAAGCACATAACCTTTTTTGTTTTATGAGATTAAATACGAATGAGCCATTATTGATATGAATCATCTGAATGTTTTATTTAGTTTCATAAATAAATTCCGTGGTGAAAGGATTTATCGTGGTTTTGTAAGAGCTATTAGTAATTGTAATTTACCTACTTTCATTAGTCTATACATTAGTCATGTTAGTACTCATTTCACATTTGTGTATGAATCAGTTGTCTTTATCCGGCTTACAACGGGTAATTAAATTTTACTAAGAAATCATATGTATATTTAATTGGAATCTGAAGTAACTCCAGCTCCACTTGTTTCTTTTGCACAAGATAACTTTTTATATAATTTTATTTACGTACAATTTTTTGTTTATTTAAAAGATGTGTGTTATGGAGTTTCTTTCGCCGCTTCTTCTCCATAACAAAAAACCTTGTGAAGTGATGGTAAATTCTTGACTTTCAAAAAGAATTCTGTAAAGGATCTATTTTGAATAAAATATTTTGATTTTGATCTTAATTGCAATCATTATTATCCTTATATTTTGTGTCCTTATGACGTCCATCCACGTCCATCCATGATATAAACAACTTTATTGAGTTTGTTGTTAACACTTAACAATAGTAAGCCGTAGTAACTATTGGTAGGAAGCAGTTGGAACATCTGAACATCTTATCGATTAATATCGATTTCTTTGTTATCGATTATCGATATTATTTTATAGCTAATTACGAGCACCGGCAGCGCTTATGGCCAACTCGCTTGAACTATAGATAAAAAATGCAACTGATTCGAGCTAACACGAGGCTGCGAAGTGGCACAATGGGTCACATTGAGGAGTGGGCGTCCTTGGCGCCCGATATAGCCGTAGCCCACATATCGCCCTCGTGCAAACGTGCGTAAGGAACAAATTAACTATTTGCTCTTAGCTATACTTTTTATTACTATATGTAGAACATAATAAATAGTAGTAGAGAATATGTAGACTTGTAGCTGGATAAACAATTCGTAAATTTAATTTCGATTCGCGTGGATCATAGACATAAAAATTCTGGTAGGAGATGAGATGGACGGTTGACTCCTACAATATAAAAAGACAGAAATAAAATTGATCTCCAAGGATCATTAAATTGGACCTTAAGTGAATCTGTGTAGCAAATTGATATATAACGGGCTAATCCTTAACAAGTCTTATTAAGATAGGAATAAAAATTTAAATTTATTTTTTTGAATGCTCTGACTTACGTCACTTCGGCGGTCTAACAATGTTACCGTTAACGTAACCTCTGCAGCGGGCTGCACTGCGCATTGTTATTGTTCTTTAGTCCGGGCACAGAGCACCTATTACCCAGAGCTACACATTGAAATGACAATGTTGAAATTTTCATTTTCCTGTGCATTTATTTAAGTTCAAATGTTGGCGATAAATGCAATATCAAATATATTTCTTATACTTACGGAATTTTATTTGCAAGTAAGTAGATTATTTTTTTATTTGAATTTATTATACTTGATTATAAAAATAACTAGCTATAATTTACAGAGTATTATAATTAATAAGTAGTTTATATGAATGCAAACCCAACATTTTATTGCAATTTTCGTACCATTTGTTATAAAATATGTCATTGTTTAAAAGCCTCTATTGTTAAAAATATATATTTTATGTAGATTAGTGTTAACAGTTATTAAAAAGTTAATGTGGGTTACATTTCTCATTTTAATTTCTCTTCAATTCAAAGACTCACTATGGCATCACTTAGTTCCATTATTAGCGTCATCTCTGCGGCAAGCTACACTGTGCACTCTTGTTCCTAATTCCGAGCGTAAAGTGCTGGAGTGCTAGTTACACGGAGTTGAGCTTTTCCGGTTTGACGTAAAGATTAAATGAAGGCTTTTCCTGAAGTTTGCATTTAACGTACAACAGACGTAATAACGTGTTCCCTTACTGTTTGTTCTTGACAAACTGAAGGAATGTTTGTTTCACAGATTTATATTTTTAATTTTTCTTATATGTATGAAGTATATTAAAAAGTAAGTAAGTACATATATTTTACATTTGCTACTGTTGTTTAGGCCCTGCATATAACGTAGTAGCCAAAAATCCTAATCTATTGCCTACTTCTTAACTTAAAAAACTATTGTGGATGAAAAGGGAAGAGTTAATTCGTGAAAATATAAAACGGATTCTTTATAGTATTTTTATGTGTCATCCCATCTTAATGGTACCAAAACATATTTTATAGTTTTCTCTGTTCATATTTACTCTGCGCTAAAGTTTTAGAAGGCTGTAAACATTTAATAGGGTAAGTTTTACGACGGGCGGCGGCGGAGGGTAAAGGGTAAGGGGAACTGTTAAATCTAAGCCTGTATTTATATTTTTTTAATGATTTTAACCTTACGGATACAATTGGATTTGGTTTTTGTGGATTGGACGGGTGAAGGGTGCTGTTATTGCCTGCAACCAACGATTACACATCTTACTAGCATCTATAACCAATTTCTTGTAGAATTCCTGTATTGGATTTGGGCGCTAATTTACAAAATATAAATTATTTAGAAACTACACTCTGACATTTGTTACAAAATAAATACCTAAAGCTAGTAAACACAAGAATACAAATTATTATTATTATTTTAAATTTACAAATGTTATGTATGACCAATTAAAATGGAGTAACAAAGCCAATGAAACATTAAAAAAATGGACGTTTGACTTGTAATGTCATACTTATAATAGTTATCAAGTTTTATGTTATACAGCACTTGATGACCTAACCTTCAATGAAATAAAATTACGAATATATTCAATAATATGATAATGTACAATGCTATATAATTAGTCGTCTGTATATTTTTGTAGGAAGTGCATAATGATTGATTACATTTTGTTTGATGTACACAAAAACATAAGATGAGTATGTACTTTTTGCGATAGAAACTAATATTGATAATGTCAGATAATTATTGTAAATGTTTCCTATTAACATTATGCTAGTTGTCCATATTGATTTACAATTTTCTTTTACCATATAGTTTTAGAAGGTGGTAGAACACTGTAGTTCGACTCCGGAAACGCCACCGCCACACCTATTTCTGCCTAATAA
>DWRA01004748.1:0-10529 GCA_018250295.1 Spathilepia clonius
AAATGTCCATGGGCGGCAGTTGCCACTTACCGTCAGGTGGACTGCATGCTCGTTTGCTACTTCATCATATAAAAAAAAAACGAGCGTGCAGTCCACCAGTTGGTAAGTAGCACCCGCTGCCTAGCAGATGTCCATCATCTGTGATCCACCCCTGATAAGACTAGAATAATATTTGAGGCCGTCCACAGAAGCCTTGCTACCACTGAGGACTATGTCCTAAGATAAGTATGTCTCCCTTGCAACACCCACAAAACCAAAATATTGCAGTACTCAATACTGCTGTTATAAGGCAGAAATAGTTGAGCCACAAGGGGTTCTACCACCTTTAAAATATTTAGTTAATTGGGAATTAACACAATAAAGTTTAAAACACACGACAAACCATTAAGTTAATACTTTTGCAAATTGCTACTACAAATTTACGAAATAAAAGCATTTTATATTGAGTCAAGGTAAGGCTAAAGGTACAGAAATTGAACATACCAAGCAACTGAAATTCGAGGATCCAGATAATTAAGCTTCGAAGTTCCCAGAGCTATAGTTTTATTTTCATCCCGATCAGTTTCCTGTAGCTCTAACTTCTTGAGTTGCTCCTTCAAACGTTCTAATGCTTTCTTTTTCTTATCGCATGCAAGTTTTTCCTTGACAGAACCACGCTTTGCAGCTTTTTGTGAATCATATAAATCTTGTTCTGCCTCATCAACTTGATCACGCTTTGCTTGTATCTTTTCTTTAAGAGCTTCCATTGATTTTGAATGACCTAGAAAACAATGTTAAGTACAAACTAACACATTGTAACATTTTCATGATATCGCACAATTCAATGTAAACAAATTTCTATCTAGAAATTAAAAGATAAAGTAGTACCAACCTTTAGGAACTGCACGTTGATGGTTACAAAGAACAGCTACAGCCCTATTCGCTCTATTGTATGCTAAGATCTTCTCCGGTATTGTAGCATCTGGATCGGTGAGCTCATCTAATTGTCTTTGTAGTGTAATTGAGGCATTGTATGTACGGAAAACTTTTGCAGTTAATCCTGGCATGAGATTTTTCAAATGTTCATTTAAAGTTTGGGTGTTAAGTCTGTCGAAGAGATCATCACTGTCTTGCTTGCTATCCATGAACAGCTCGAGATTCTTAAATACACGTTTTTCAACAGGTACTTCATTATAATATCTGATTGAATCTTTACCAAGAAAATCAAACACAACCACATACTCCTTTCCATCTTTCTCTTTATGTAACTGAATATGTTCAACTCTCAATGAACAACAACCCACAGTATCAGCCTGATCATCGTCTTTTTCATTACCTGCTCTTAGAGCAAGACGATCAATGAAGTAAAGGGCCACTGCACGTTGACGTACACTCATTTCTTTAGCTTTCCAATCTGTACGGTATGTATCTCTTATTTTATCAATGCATTTATGCAGTTTCCTCGCAGTTTCATATTTCTGCCAATCTTTTTCACCTTTTAATTTTGAACTGGGATTTAGCATAACATATTTGGCTTGTCCTTGAACATTCTCAGTCCAAGATGCTAGCCATGTAACAGTATTATCGTGTCGCACATCCTTCCATTTATGTCCTGCTGGTGCTTTAGGCACTTTACTATCTTTAGAGCAGTTAATTGATACATCTTCAGGCATAACACGTCTTTTTAACATACCCATCTTGGGATGCTCACCTCTACCTCTGAATAGGCCAGGAGGTTCAATCCTGAAGTTGCCAATTTTTTCCTTATGTCCATCTATGGTGCAAAATCCATACTCTTTTTGGATCTCTTCGTTTTTAGCTTTTAAAGCAGCTTTTTCCTCTTTTGTCCGATTTTTATTCTTTTCAGATTGATGCTGGAAAAATGCTTGCATTTCTTTAAAATCACATTTTGAAAGATCTTTAATTATTTTGGTTTCCTCAGAAGACATTACTTTGCGCCAATCGTTAAAGAAGTTGTTATTAAATGTAGACTTTGTAGTGTAGTCGTGATCCAACATCCGTGCATAAAATCCGGCTACCTCTTCACTGTCCTGGGAAAGTCGAATTTCTTTACCGTCATAACGGAACTTAACATTGGGTGGTAATGGTTCGTAAGGTGGAGCAAACAGGGGGCCTTTGTGTTCCAAGAAAGTCCATTTAGTTCCATCATCTTTTTTCTCTTCTTCCCACCTAAAATAAATATTACAATGTTAACATATACTAACGGAATGAAATAAAAAGGCATAGAGATCGATTTATACTTCGTTCTTTTAAACCTAATATGCCTTACAATAAGAATATTTTGAGATGTTATTCTCATAAATGATCTTATTCTACAGAAATTCACTACAACCATATGGTTGTAGTGAATTTCCGGATAATATTCCGGATAATATTATCCGTAATGACAAAACTTAACCTAAAAATCGCTAGCTTGACGCATGACACCTAAGGTGCAGCACACCAACGCCATCTAGCAAAACGACGTGGCAACTTCAATGTGGACGCTACCGCAAGGAAAAGTACTACGCCTAACTTCACACATTTGCGACATTCCGAGTCGCTATGGCCTAATATTGGCCACATCAACTCAATGCACAATAATATTTATGATTTAGTGCCTTTTTAATCAAAATGGCACTAAAACAGCAGAGACACAAATGAATAAAATACAAACTAATAAAATTCAGTGTCTGCCTGTAGTAATTTCACACTTAGGCGCATGTAAAGTTAAGAAACTGTTTTTTTTAGTTCATAAATATAATAATTACGCGGGTCTATGTGTCTATACGTGGATATCTCAAAAAAAATTGAATGGTACTGGATGTTTGATAATGCATTCTTTTTAATAGAAAATTGTTTAGTGATCTTTATGCTTGAATATTAAACTACATTATCTGTATTATTAACACTACATAGAGTAGTGGCTCTCAGGACCAAAATAATGTTGCAAGGCTCTGTATATCATTCATACACAAAGGGTTCTGAGTTTTAAAGTCATCCATACAAAAAATTTAATGTACACCACATTAAAATTTTTGTATGTTTAGGACACACACTAATGTTTTACAAATCTGATAACCCATAAACATAATAACATAATAAATGTAAGCCTAATTTAAAAAATCCTGCCTACAAGTCATTAAACTTCCCTTTCCCAAGTTTGCACCCACATGTATAGTGTTTGTTGCCAAAATCTATGCAATTATCTATAATTCTTTAAATAAGCTAATGTTGGAAAGTAAACTCTGTAGAGTTAGTGTCATAGGTAAATAACCACTTTCGCATTGCCATCAAAAATCATAGATATTATTCATACCTATAGTAATATTTATTTGAATAGTTTAATGTGCTTGAAATAAGTTGAAAGTGCTTGAAATCTGATATATACACGATGTATAACAATGTAGTGTATAAATTAAATCAAGTCTTCGGTGAATAAAAAGATCGAGTTAGAATGCTAAATGAAATTCGTGATCACATTTGTACTTAAAAGCCTGTGTAGTCACAGAGAAAAGTAGACATTTACATATCTTGCATCAGAGAGGTGGTGTGGGGCAGCTAAAATTAGGACGTATTTGATCCTAATCCTAAAAACCTTGAAAATTTATCTATTAAAACATATTATTGATGAAAACTGAACTCTCTCAAAACCTAGCTTGCAATTAATAAATGTGATCATGTAGCAAAATAAGTGCATCTTACTTAAAACAAATGCCACATTTAATAAAATACTTTACTAGCACTATGGAGTCTTTTTGTGTAGGACTGTTTACATTTTTTTGGGATTGTTTTTGTATGAATATTTTTTCATGTCTTGATCACATGTGAGTATGAATTAAACCATGACATATCTGTTGGTGTTGAGTTGAATGACATTCACATTTAAAAGTTATATCTATCTTACCCACATTCTACACTACACTACAAAGCTATTTTCATTTACTTACCACTTCCATACTTCTTGTTCATCATCCTGCTTCTTTTTACGTTTTGTAGGGCTAGCACCATCATCAGGTTCATTCTTGATTTTGACTGGTTTTGAACTGGAAGCTTTCTTTTTCTTCTTTTTGGGCACATCGTCATCATCCATATCATCATCGTACCCTGATTCTGGGTGAAGAAAGTTGTTAATTAACATTTAGGAATGTAGAATACAAAATAGGGTCAATAGTAAAACGTACAGATAGATTTGTAGTGAATTGTTTTCGAATGCAGCAGGCGCCATCACAAGTCTCTTCAAAAATGCATCCTAACAATAGTGCCATTGGGTTTTTTTGTAAATAGTAGTCAGTAATCTCTAGTATGTACGATATGTAAACAAAAATATCATATACAAAAGTACTATTATGTTATTATGGTATGGTTTTCCATGCTAGACTTTAGTAGTTGGTAAATTCTAAAGCCCCCGAAACTCTTAGGGAAAAGGCGTTTCAGTTTCCCCAACAAACACGGAATTCACTAAAATTTTTGATAATATTATGCTTGTGTGTATAGCGGCCTGTTTCTGTAATATGTGCATGTTTATATTTGAATATAGTCTATTGCAATATTTATGTAGACTTTTAGCTACTATTCCTGTTGTTCCTATTATTATTGGTATAACAATGGTGAGTACTTTCCAAAGTATTATTAATTAATTTTTAAGAGAATGATATTTACTTGACTTTTCTATTTCTTTAGCACCAATATTACAATATATTATTTTATAATGCAGCAATAATTCACAAGATTGCATGGGGGACATTTCTGCTGCCTTCAAATTTATTATTATTTGATTAGGGTCTATTTTTTATTTAAATTGTATATGGACATGCTAAACATGTTGGCAGAGATAGGAAAAATGTTAACAGTCCCAAGAAAAGTCAATCTATCAGCCAATCAGCAATAAATCATGTTAGGGTTTGTACTTGATGAACACAATTCTTTTTGGATATTTTTTGATCAGACGGCTGGATAAGTAATGGGCGGTTCTTACTTTGGTTATATATAATGTATACAGCTTACCTTTCTTTATCTTTTTCTTAGATTTCTTCCGTTGATTCAGTGGTATGTCCTCTTCACTTTCACTAACTCTACGTTTTTTTGACGCGATACGCTCCAGCTAAAATGTTTTACATATTAATGTTGAACCCATTGTTTCAAATATAGTAGGTACATTTACTGTGGTCATTACAAAACAATAAGAAGATTAAATGAAAAGTTAAGGCAAAGTTAGTTTTTACTTGAAAACTAGCCGAGTCCATAGTTTTACACAATGAAATAAATGCAACCGAAATTATATAATATCCAGAACTTTGAAGTTTTTATTTGCAGAACCGAAAAACTTATTCTGAATAAAAATCGGTCCAGCCTTTTTGGAGATCACCTCAAACAAACAGACAGACAAACAAACAAAAATCTTAATAATTATTTTATGTTACCAGTATTGTATAAGTATTGTAAAGCAGTTATTTTGATATTACAAACAGATGCTTCAATTTTATTTATTTGTAGGTTCATAGTTATTATTACCAGTGGCACATCTTCCTCACTTTCCTCTTCTTCCTCTGGAGGCAGTTCAGACATAGGTTCATCTTTGAACTGCGACATGGAGTAATCACATGACGAGGCAGTCGTGTTCGCCCCGGCATAACCATCATCACTATCTTCCTTTATTTCGCTTTTAATATCTGGTTCATCTATCTGCATTAAAACATGTCCATTATTAGTCATTACATTACTTTTGCTAACATTGAACTTGAAATCTACTCTACATTTACTAGAGTTTTAGATATTAGTAAAAACATAAATAAATATAAATAAATTTGAAATAATGACAACGACTAATTAGATCAGAATAAATGACCACATGTGTACAACATAGGGTTGTGTTAAAGTACATAATTAATTTAGTAACCAATTGTTACTAAATTAAAAAGGGATACTTAGATATAAAAACGACGTTCCCTGTGCAGCTAAAGATAGGAAAACAACTCCATACGTGCAAACATTAATTTGAAATAAAATAAAATTGATTTTTTACTTCATGGCTCACGTAAGTGTGTCGATAAAAATGCATAAATTTACACATGCACATGTAACAAAAATTTTATAAGCTCCACCCATGGATCTTACACATATGATGAGAACCTCGCAATGCCTCCTGCCTCGCAACTTACCGTAATTATCAATAACTATCATAATTGTAAATATTAAACTTGATAACTACCTCCATGGGATCTTGTTTGGGTATGGTCTCGTATTCTGGTTCACTTTTAATCCTACTCTCACTCTTTTCACTGCCATGTTTACTGCTTGAGCTTTTACTAGAGCTGCAACAATAAATTTAAAACAATTGAATTTATTTTAAGTATTATTTTGATACTGCATTAAAAAAAAAAGTAGCACTGAAGCATGCCATTCACTTGATGGCCACAGCTGTCCATAGAAATCTGTAATCAACCCCCAATTAATATTGGAGTTCAAGCTGAAATTGGCCACAGATATGTTGCATTCAAACTTAGTCTTCAGGGCCTCAACGCCTTGTGGCCTACGTCACACAGGATTGAAAACTTATATGTAACTGAATGCAGTTGTCCTTAACAATACTTAACATCTGCAAAATTAATAGCAAAATGACAAGTGTCATATTTTTCATACAATAGCTGTTTTACATTCTATTTTGAACATACTATGACAATTAGCACAAAAAAATCTCAATTACTCCAAAAATAGTTAATTAACCCAAAGAATATAATAACCTAAAATATACATAATATTATGTAACAAAAATCACTATGAATAGTCAGTGGAGAGTATTTAGTTATAAATAAGAAAGATACTACAGAATGACTATAAATTGACCATTCAATTGAATCAATTAACTTGCATAGTGAATACTCTGTAACGCGACTATTAATCTTTTTACATTTTGTATGGTATTTACGTAAAGATAATAAATGACTTGGTTACCTTGATTTGTCTTTAGAACTGGAGTTTTTATCCTTATCACTCCTGTGTTTATCGCTCTTGTGTTTATGTTCTCTATCCTTGTCTCGGGACTTATGCTCTTTATCTTTAGATGATGAATGTTCTCTGTCTTTATCTTTAGAGGACTTCTTGTCAGTGCTACTGCTGGACTTGTGTTTATCATCGCCTCTCTCCTTGTCCTTATGTTTGTCCTTATCACTCCGATGTTTGTCCCTGTCTGAGCGTTCTTTATCCTTGTCGGAGCGTTCTTTGTCTTTATGGGACCGGTCCTTGTCTTTCTCAGACCTCTCCTTATCTTTGCTGGAGCGTTCTTTATCCTTGTCTGACCTTTCACGATGTTTGTCACGGTCTTTATGGTCTCTGTCACTTCGTTCCTTATCCCTACTGGAGGATTTGTGTGAACCACTGTGACTTTTACTGCTAGAGTGTCTGTCCTTATCTTTGTCTTTATCTCTGCAAATTTTACAATTTACACATAACATATGCTTTGATGTAATAATGAAAACTATTATTAAAAATAGGTTAAAGCAAAATTCTACATACCTAATTAAGTGTAATGCAGATGATGTAAAAGCGATACTAACGCATAATGAACTACGAATCCAAACTTAGTATAACATATATATGAAAATGTGTACTGTTAGCCATAACCTCTTCACGTGTATATTTTATTGCAGTATAAGAAAAAAAGATAGCACATAATGCAGGTAGAATGCGAGAATATTCTAGAAATTAACCTGTTTGAACTGCTGCTATCTTTGGAGCTTTTGTGGTCTCGATCTTTGTCGCGATGCTTGTCCTTGCTAGACGACTTGTGGCTACTTCTGTGTTTATCTGAACTACTGTATCCGTTGTGGATACCGTTCACGTGGTCACTTTTATTACCATTTACCTTTCCCTATGAATGAAATAAGCAAAAATAATTTAACATATTTTTCCAAATAACACACAATTATGATTATCTTAAAATACAGTACGAAACGTGGCCAACAAAATGACGTTCAATTTTTAACATTTAGTTGAACGACGCTTGGCTTCACTTTGTCGTGAGAACTATAGCTGACGCCATATTGGGACTTAGAAAATTTTCGCTTTGTGGGAGCAGCGTTCACCAGTGTGGAGAGAAATTGAGGCTACTTTGATTTATAAATGATAAGGTAAATGAAAGTATTTCGAAATTATAACCAATGTAACTTCTTACCGAATCATAATCATTATCACTTGCTGGATTTTCAACACTCATTTTGCCCACGTATAACGTCGTTTGTTCGAGATTACATGAGGCCGGTTCAGTCAGTGAGCGAAGTAGCAAGCGCAAATTCTAAGTGCCGAGATGTGACGAATACGCATGCGCGTCTAGATGTGTAGACAACTTCAGACGAATTAAATAGTTCAATGCTCTCATTCGCGTCATATTTCAGAACGGTAAAAATATGTTGCCCCATTTTTAGAACTATTGTGTAAATTTGCGTTTAATAAGGACTAAAATATTTGTTTAGAGCTTTCAAAAATAGTGCATATATTTGATTTATTTTATACGTTGTTATATAGACACATTGATTCTACTCTACTATTAAATAGAATATAAAATATTACAACGCAATATTTGTCTTTACAAATCATATTATAAAATTATATATTATATATGTTATGAGTTACGTGACGAAAATGTAATATCTTTTTATTGAGAAGTTGGTTATCAATTCGTAAGAAAAATATAAATAACATATTTGTCATACGTTACTGGATTTTACTTACATCGTCTACCAAATTTCACGTAGGTAGTATTAATTGATTGGTAATACTCTTAAATTGAAGTAGAATACCACATGAAAACGTAGATTAATTGATTATATTTTTACATAAACGTTTAAACTCTTATTTTATAATGAATATTTCCACATGTGCTATTATATGGCAGCACTGTGAAATCCAGATGAAAATGAGTGAATCTTTTCCAAATTTGTGGGCGACTGTGTCGTACCTATGTGTCATTTGACGGTCAAAACGAGTACGCTCTATTGCTTTCTTACGTTTCTTATTATATATCCATGAGTAAGAACGAGATGTCCATAAGGAATAATATCGAGAGTGGTCGGCGTGGTGTCGTAGTTGCGTAGTGGAACGCATTACTTGTTGACGTGACGTGACTTGACAACTTGTCGTTTATATTATTTTCAAAAACGTCAACGTCAAGCGAAATAAAAGAAAGCTAAAAAAAACTAAAACGTGGTGCCGTGGTCAAACTATACATTTAGTAAGTTATGCTTCGTGTTCAATATTTTAAAAAGTTATAATGAGTTGTAAAGACGATATCCAGGAGAAAGCAAGCGGCAGTGACAGGGCTGTGGAGAACCATGAAATTAACTCACTAAAAAGAAAAAGATCTGACAGTGATACTGAGGATACGAAAACGCCGAAGAAAGAGTCGAATTCGGATAAACACTCGAGTGTAGTAGCTGCACACTATAATCATCTCGAAGAGAAGGGTTTAAGAGAACGATTCAATTCACCTATATTTTATCTCAGGAATTTTAACAACTGGGTGAAAAGTGTACTAATTCAAGACCATATTGACAAGGTGCGTGACAAGAACTACGGTAGAGCGTTAAGAGTGCTGGACATTTGTTGCGGGAAAGGCGGCGACTTGAGCAAATGGCAGAAGGCTCGCATGGAGCATGTTGTATTCGCAGATATTGCCGAGGTATCTGTCCAGCAGTGCCAAGCGCGCTACGAAGACTTACGTACACGATGTGGCCGTATTTTTACTGCTGAATTCATTGCGGCAGATTGTACTAAGGACACCCTTCGAGATAAGTACAAGGATCCCTCGATCAACTTCGACTTTGTTAGCTGCCAGTTTGGCTTGCATTACAGTTTCGAAAGCTTGTCCCAAGCTAGGAGAATGCTGACTAATATATCAGAGTGTCTAAAGCAAGATGGTTATTTCTTTGGAACAATACCTAATGCATATGAAATTGTTTCAAGAGCTAAAAAATCCCCAGATGGCCAGTTCGGAAATAGAGTATTTAATATTAAGTTGTTATTTGATCCGGCCGATGGGTATCCGCCTTTTGGTGCAAAGTATGATTTTCACCTCGAAGGTGTAGTCAATTGTCCAGAATTTTTAGTGGATTTTAAGATATTTGTTAAACTTGCTAAGGAATATGGTCTAGAGTTAGTGTATAAGGCAGGTTTCGACCAATTTTATAAGGATCACTCAGAAAAATATAAGCAATTACTACATAAAATAATTTGTTTTGAAAGCTACCCAGCTCCCCCCGGCAAGGAGCTTTTAGCGGATGAGTCTGAATATGAACATGCCAAGGAGAAATTGGAGGGCATGGAAAATAAGACTGAGAATGAGCGCTTAGGCACAATGAGTAAGAGTGAATGGGAGGTTGCAAGTAAGTAAAAATAAAATTATCTGGCTTTTAATTTTTTTTTTTATATGATGGAGTAGCAAACAAGTCCACCTGATGGTAAGTGGCAACTGGCACTCATGGACATTTGTGATCCACCCCAGATAAGACCAGAATCCCAACTGAAGTCGACCACAGATGCGTTGCTACGCCTGA
>DWRA01004749.1:0-10528 GCA_018250295.1 Spathilepia clonius
GGTGTGGATGCCGTTTGGTTTACTCCTGATAAAAAACTAAAAACCGACTTTTAAGTCACTCAAAAGTAACAAACAATTTAAAGAAATCTTGGTTTAGTACTTACTTTTGAAGTCAAATTGGACACGGTTTACATCGGAATCCAGCGGAATATAACTCAGTTAAAAAGGAGATATATGTATCTGCATGAGACCACCCAATATATTACTAAAGTCATTAACATGACCGTTGCCGGCTCAAGTCCATACCTCGTCGATATTTGTGTGTGAGGAGATGGTGTCATTTGTATTCTTTTTGATTACAGATTCAACATAAAGTCATTTTACACTTTCTATTATTTGTCGACTATCACTATGCAGACCGTTATCACCGGGTTCATGGTACACTGGTTTCTAATTTGTGAGCTAAATCTGAATACTATATGTAAGTCCATTAAAATTCTTATCTGATTCTAAGTATTGTTTGCGGTTTGATCCACTGGAGTCGAACCGCAAAGGGTTCTACCACCTTATTAAAATACCCCCATGAATTTAATAGATGTTCTGTATGTATTCAAATTATAGAAGTGTGCTGTGACCAAAAGGATTTTTTTTGATATATGATGGAGTAGCAAACGAGCATGCAGTCCACCTGATGGTAAATGGCAACTGCTGCCCATGAACATTTGTGATCCACCCCAGATAAGACCAGAATCCCAACGGAAGTCTACCATAGATGCGTTGCTACCCCTGAGGACTAAGTTGGAATGCTTCGTTAAGTTTATCTCCCACCAACACCACACACAGCCTTCAAACCAAAAGACAGCAGCGCTTAACACAGCTGTTATTAGGAAAAAATAAGTGTGGCGGTGGTGACGCCGGAGTCGAACTACAAAGGGTTTTACCACCTTTAATTTACATCTAGAAACTATAGTTTGAAGCCGGTAGAACATTTTGTAGTTCAACTTCAGCGGCACCTTTTTTCCCTAATAACAGCAGTGTTAAGTGATGGCGTATTTTGTCAGAGAAGCATATATATAAAGAGAGACTATAGACTTATCTGTAGTTTATTACTGATGTCTATAGACGGTAGTGGCAACTTACCAACAGTTGGACTGTATACTGTTTTCTACCGCTATTTATAAAAAAAAACAGGTCCATCAGTAAGTATTTTTGATTTAGATTTTAAAAACGATGTGTAATAATATTTTTTCAAAGTTTGCATAGTCACGGCAAACCTAACACACTACAATGAAAACATCGCTTTACGCTCTGAGAGCACTTTAGTCCAATCATAGCCTATTGTTAGCTCTCGCTTTAAGCGTCGTTATTTTTTACAACCCTATGCAAAACAGCCTTAACAATTACTGCACTTAAAGCTTTAATAAAAAAGTGTTTTTCTGGATATTTTTTTAAGGATATTGAATCGTAGTGGTTCGTGGGGAGGTACCGCTACACGAATTTCTAGCGTGAAGAATTTATTATGTAGGCGAAAGCATGCCAGTTGACTTACATATAAGGCGACCACCTTAGTCCTTAATTATGTTTATCCTTAATTATATTATGTTTATCTGGCCGAAGAGCGAACCCGGAACCTTCTCCGCGTATACCAGAATAGTTATTAACGCATGAAATGGGTCGTAAATCCAATTATTAAAATATATAACTATATTCTGATCCTCATATCACTATTCCTACACTTTATGTATTAACTTATTTGTCTTCTAGTTTCAAATGTATAAAAAAAGCGAACAAAAGAAATCGATAAAAATGTGATTATGAAACAGTTGATGTATTAAAATTTTTCAGCAAATTTAGCGTTCTACGTGACGGGATTGACTTCAGCTTTATTTCTGCTAAAACTAGCGAAGGAGTGGCCAAGTTTGGTGAGAAGGGCTGCCAACATCGAGCAGCGGGTTACTGAGATCCGTGTAGCAAACATCAGAGCTACAAAGTTTAGTGCGCTTACTTACCTTGTGTTGATTTTAGCGGCCAGTAAGTATTAACTTGGCGTATTATGTGTTCATTTTACTATCTTTCGTACATGACGTAGCTGAATGAGTATTCGTGAATTTTAGTTGATGGGTACAGCGTGTAGCGAACTCATTCCTCTACTCTAACGTTACGGAATGAATGTAAAAGAAACGGAACGGAACGAAATAAAACAGAAGCAAGTTTGATAAAAACGAAATGAACTAAAATAAAATGGGACGGAACGAAATAAAACAAAACGAAATGAAGCGAAACGAAACGAAAACGAACGAAATTAAATGTATTATTTTTTTCTAGGTTTATTGGCGAACATGTATAATCTACTTAATTATTATACAATAATTAATAGCAAACCTATAATCAGAGGAGATTATACCTTTGCTTCTTTTACGTCATCTAAAAAGGTTGTTTTATGTTGCAGTTGAGCATTCATTGTCTTTACTTTATAAATTTAAAAATGTAGTGTTATGCTACGAAGAGGCTTTTGTTGGAGACAGTATATGGGAGATATACTATCGCTTCGCGTACCCATTTGTATTCAGTTACGTGCCATCTAACTGCTTTACATTTTTTATCTGTACGGTAAATATATTTATATAACTATATTTTAACTTTTTAGTATGATTTTTTAATTAATTGAAATTCATTTTTTAAATTTCTTTGTAATACTTAATTTAATTTTTCACAAAATTATTTTAAATTGTTGAAACAAAATTAGTTTATTCAAAGTTGAAACTTACTTATTTTGAATCAAGTGAAACTAAAGTGTTATGTTAGATTTTTTAGGGTTTAAGTTTAATGACTATTTGCTAAATGTCTTTGTGATTCCTGTAAATCGATCCGTAATCCTTAATATGTTTGTTTATTTATTCCAGATTGCTAATATTCAAGCTACTTTTCTTTGGAACTTTACAGACGTAATGACAATGTGTTTCAGCTTATATCTTACGGCATATTTTCGAGATTTGAACACGCTTGTAAATGCGCAACAAGAAAATGTAAGTTACTTATTTAATTTAATTATAAGATTAATTATAATTTAATTACTTAATTTAAAAGTATTATTTATATTTAAAGGGGTAATTACAACAAGTTTCTATCTCTAATAAATAAATAAAAAAATGTCAAAGGTGAGCTTTTCAAAAGTGTAAGAATTCTTCGGAGAGTTTAATTTAGGAGTTATAAGCTATGTACGTAATAGAAATTATTAATCACTCGCTTTAACGGCGAAGGAAAACAACGAGGGGAAACCTACACACCAGAGAGTTCTTAAAAAAATCCAAAGGTGTGCGAAGTCTTTCAACTCGCACTTAGCCAGTACGGTGCATTATGAATTTACCCCACTCACTCTAAGAGGAGACCCGTCCCCAGTACTGTGACATAGTAATGGATTGACGACGAATTATTTAAAAATACTCCAAATAGTTTAAAAACCTACCACACATTCTTTTTGGAAGCTACATTAGCCCAACTTTAAGGTTGTTTGAGAACTATAAATCTCTTTAACATTTCCGGAGACGCGTGCCGTTAAGAACTAAATGGGGTTAGCCAGGCCGTATAATGCTGTAAATGACTGGTTAATGCTCTGTTTAAATCTAAACAAAGGGCTTTTTGTGTCACGTTTTTGTGCAAAACACGTACATAATTATATGAAGTACAGGTACGGTCACTTGTGATGATTAATCAAGCTTTTTGTTTTCATTTTGATGAGACGACAGTGCTTCACCTTTTTCCTTAATTCATTGTAATTCTTCATTTTACACTTCATATGTACTTTTATAACGATAATCCTAATTATATGAAGTAATACTCGCGTTCTCTTGTCGTAAATTCTGTATAAGTCTTTGTGAATGATTATGGTTATCATTGCTGAATTTTTATTTTGAGATTTATGAGGCTCTTTGGTTGTTTCATCCTGAGTTTCATTTGTTTTACCGTGATTTTTCACATTTTTCTCTTTAAACGTACATTAATAGCGATGTTTTTTAAGCGGAGATGAATGATGATGATGTCAAAAAAAGGTTTATTTGATGTTAAAGAAACCAAAAAAAAAAATGAATTCATGATACAATCAAAACGTGAGTGAAACCGCAAGGCATAGCTCGTTTTGCAACAAAATAAAAAGACTTGAGTTTTAAATGGTTATTTTTGTTTTCAGAAAACACACAACTGGGAGACTTTGAGGTATTACTATTCCCAACTAGTGGCGCTGGTGCAAGCGGTGGACTCAAAGATGTGTTACCTGATACTGTTATCAATATTCACGAACCTATTCTTCATCTGCCTGCAACTGTATAACACTTTAAAGTACAAAAACAGTTTTAATTAAAATGACTCTTTTTTATAGACGTTTAAATTGGAATTCTATTTGAAGCCAGTCACGGATGCGTTGTTACTCTTAAGGACTAAAATGGTCGCCTAATATGCAAGTCAGTCGACATGCTTCATGCTAGGAATGGGTGTAGCGGTAGCCCTGACGATCCATACTCTACCATTTATGATTGTAGACTAATATTATTGCGCATTTGATACATCTTGTTATGTAACGGGCACTCTCGATACGGTGTTTTGAATTCACAATTGTCGATATTTTGAGCAGTTTTGCCGTGACTAGGATCCATGCACCTGGGTCGAAATATCAACAATTAAGAAATCAAACACTGTATCGTAAGTACCGGCTTCATAGGATATTGAATACTCTACCCCTTCGTTAAATATACATATTTTTATAATGTATATATTGTTAGATACATCACTAATAAATACACGTCTCATCCCTAACTCTCAGGTAGACAGTTGTAGGTTCTTTTCGCGCGCTTTAGTTTATGGAAAAATGGTAAGATTAGAAGACCGTAAAGTTTGTTTTGAGGCGTAATAAATATTGTTATTAATATGTAGGAAATATATTTTTTACAGTTTTCGTTATAGTGCTCCTGACAATTGCGCTAACCAATCG
Source organism: Spathilepia clonius (assembly GCA_018250295.1). Classification (NCBI taxonomy): domain Eukaryota; kingdom Metazoa; phylum Arthropoda; class Insecta; order Lepidoptera; family Hesperiidae; genus Spathilepia; species Spathilepia clonius. The sequence continues at coordinate 4,925 of DWRA01004749.1, forward strand.
CAAGAGGCAATGTCGTAAGTATAAATAATTACAATATAAGTATCATCAATCTCATCATCATCATCCTCATCCTCAACCCCATCCTCATCGTAATTCTAACCTTTATTCTGATTCTAACCCTTACCCTCACCCTAATCCTCATCTTCATCGTCTTCATCGTCATCGTCTTCATCTCAACTCGTCAAAAGATTGCGCCACTGCTTTCTGAATCTTGCTATCGAAGTTTTCTCAACATTTTGTACATATCCGTGCTCCGTACCGAGACTGTCGGAGCACGGGCGCTCCCCGTGCATGGTCACTTAGCCCTGCGGGAGATCTCCCTTTGCCAAATTCATTTTCGTCCTCATCCTCAACCTCGTCCTAATCCTCATCGTAATTCTCATCCTTATCTTTATCCTCATCGTCATCCACATTCTCATTTTCGTCCTTAACTTCATCCTCATTACCATTCACACTTATAATCATTTTAAATATTTCAGAAACATAGAATGGAGTGTAAATCTCTTCTACTATGCGTATTCCTTCTTGTTTCTGATGTTGCGTGCAGCCGCCATGTTCTTCCTAGCCGCTAACCTTAACACTGTCGCCACTGAACCTAAATATGCATTGAGCTGTGTATCGAGTAGAGATTATAATATTCATGTAAGTAAAATATTATAAATTTTACTGCTCCATAAAACATTGCCAGTGTAATTTGGTACAAAATTTGAATTGAGCCTTACGGAGAGTAACTTCTACAACGACATTTACCTATTCTTCCGTACTCGCCGAGTATAGAAAAATAGGCGCAAAAAGGAGTATGTAAATGACCCACTCGGGTGTGTTTGCTACATGCGACGATGCTCGTTCGTACTTCACAAGTATAGGTTAACCCATTAACGCCCAAATGAAAAGTAGTCATATTTTTTGCAATATATCTTTATTAGTTCAGTACTTTACTACTATAAAGGCACATATTCATGTTAGATAAAAATAAAAAATAAAAATAGTAGCTTTTTGGATCCGTACTTTTTATAGTACAGCGGGCGCTTACGTATGATAAATAGCAAAACAATCTTTATCTACGCAAAGCGTCTTATTGCATTTGCTGCACTGCCATTTTATACGAGTATGACATAATATACATCGTAATTGTTTAGGCAGCTTCTTGGGGTTATGTCCGTTGTTATTTGGACTTGGTCCTGCTATTTCCGAACCGGTGGGACGGCTTCCGATACAGCTATTACGCTGTAAATAATGTCTTGCTATGTGTCGTCGAAAATCTAATTGGTCAAAGCGTTCATCGCTGCTCATGCTATGCAGACGCCAAGCGTTTGATACGCACATATCAAGCAAGTAGGTGAAAATAACCCACCACCACTTTTTTCCGTGTATACTCACTCGATACATTGAAATAGATGCATCCATAACATCAACGCCGCCCATGTACTTGTTATAGTTTTGAAACAGATGTGGAATATTTACATCGACCTTCTGTCTACTTTGTGAACACCACCGTTTGACTTTTCCAATGGGCTCAACTGTATCAAAATTCGTACCAATAGTGCATACACTGTTGTCCTTCCACCTGACAAGCAAAAGTTCGTTCTTGGTATCAAAGCGATAATCGAAATGAGCTCTTTCAGATTTTTTCATTTCTTTCACAGAAGTAAGAGGACATTTTTTTGTCCTGTTCTCTCTTATCGTCCCCGTTGCTCTAAAACCAGTCTCCTTTAGTTTGACAAGCAAGTCGCAACTTGAAAAAAAATTGTCAAAATATATTTTATGCTCTTCAGGAACTGCTGGCATTTTTGCTAATAGCGATGTAACCACTCGAGTCCCGAGTGGTGTTTTCGTGGTATCAGTAGATTTGCCACAGTATAAATCAAATACATAGCAGTAACCATCAGAACTAGCTGCTACCCAGTTTTTATACCCGAATCTGATTGGTTTACCTTTGATAAATTGTTTTGATGGATGGTGTCCATAGTACTTGATCATTGATTCGTCTATTGATAAATTTTCATGAAAGACGCCAACTTGACAAAATTTCTGATTGAGAGATTCCACCAAAGGTCTAACTTTGAACATCTTATCATTTGAACTAGATGCTAAACTGTTGTCTACCAAATGCAGATTTCTTTTTATATCTAGAAATCGGTTTCGGGACATGGACCTAGCTACTAGAGACACTCCAAGATCGTCATCATAACTCCAATACTGACGCTCTCTCGGCAATTTATGGTAACCAGATAAAATAAGGACTCCTAAAAATCTGCGCAAATCTTCTTTATCCAACACAAAGGCATGTCTATTATTTTGTCCTGCATATAACATCGTGTTACGTATAATCAAATCATATATTTCGCTATCAAAAATTTTGTCAAAGACCTCTACCGGTGAAAGATGTTTTATTTCATCTATAATTTGTTTTCTCTGCGATGAAGATGCTTTATTATCAGGAGATTGAGAAAAGGATGAATAGAATGGTGCACATTTTCTCCACGTCGGTGTTACGTCACCAGGATCGCGACGCGTTCTTTTGTTCGATAGAGGTTCGTCGTCACTGTCTTCAAATTTTTCAGAAGAATGACGTCGTCGGCGTGTTACCTCGATTGTTCCAGGGACATCTTTTGGTAGTTCTGACGCTTGTAAATCATCATCACCTTCTTCTTCGTCAGTCAACACGTCTGGTTCAGGCGGTAAAATAATGACGTCATATTCGTCATCACTATTGGCTTCCACTATGGCGTTTACAGCTTCTTCGAGACCGCGAAACTGATTTGCAGTACTAAATCGAGACATCTTTTTCTGCAAAAATATATATACACTAAAGCCCAATGTACTAAAAAAACGACATCAATGTAAATCGTTGTATAATTTAAAATATATGCAATAAACTTTAGATATTTAAATTAATTCCATAACGTAGTCTAATAATTTAATAATATAATGCACAATTACACTGAAAAATATCTAAAATATAATAAAATAACATAATTCAAGTCACTTACCTCAGCTGTCGAAAAATAAGCGCACTAAAATGTCAAAAAATGGCGCTAAAACAACCAAAGTATTGACTTTTTCTCGATTGTTCGTGACACTAATACCATCTATTATCCACTGGAAGAACTAATTCGTCGTGGTAACTCGTAGCCATTTTTTATTCATTGCTTTAAATGGTGTCGTTTATTTAGTACAGAGGGCGTTAATGGGTTAATATTCATGCGTAGTGTTTACGTATTCGCTATAGTTTGCGAGTGTCTAAATATTGCATTTCAATATATATCCTGAATCTAGGGGAGACTAACTATCAATTTAAGAGTAAAAATCTCTATAAAAAGAACATTTGGATATGCCAATTTTCATAGCAATCCAACAGTGTCGGTGAATATAAATTTCAGACACTGTGTATACTAACGTCCCTTTTTATTTATGAAATTATAAGTTTGTTAGACAATTTAAAACACAGGATAAAAGCAAAAGAGCTATTTATTTCAGGTCCAAAGATTTCACCGCCAACTCCGGTACACGACAACTGCATTAAGTGGCCTATTCTTCTACGTAACAAGAGAAATGATTCTGAAGGTAACTTTATGCAGAAATCGAATATCGAAGAGTTTTTGTAAAGCATCACTTTAAGCGATTTTTCTTGCATTTATTGAACGAAAATTTTGACTTTATTTTTTTTCACTGTTTTTGGCGATTAGTTGGCTAAACTTGCACTTCAATCGGCATAGCTGTTCCACTGCTGGGCACGAGTTTCCTCTAAAAGTGAAAGGAGTTCGGCCCATATTCCACCGTGCTGGCCAAGTTCGTATGGGCAGACACCTCTTTGAGAACTTTTTGTTTAAAGAGCTCTCGGGAGTGTAGATTTTCTCAAGAATTTTTAAAAATGTACGTAACTTCTAAAAGTCAGTGGCCGAGTTTTAACCACTAGGCTATCATTGGATAATAGCGGTGAAATCTTAATTAATATATAAACTCAGAATGTGTATTGACACTAATTTTGTTGAATATTTTTGTACAAATCACCATTAATACAAATTGACGTTAAGACTTTTATTCAGTTCAATGTATTTTAACAAAGGTGATGAGTAATGCAATGTAGATAGGTACAAGAAAAGTCAATAAAAACTCAAATAAAATGTCATATCAATCAAGTATCGTGCACCAGATTGATAAATATCGTAAATATATTTTTAGATCTTTAACACCTCGAAACTAAGTCTAGACATTCAACGAAGCGCGGGTAGGCGGATAGTCGAGGCAATTTAATTTCTAGTTCAACGACTTCTAACCGAAAATAGAATAAGTTAATAGTAGTTATACCACGTTATTTATAAACAAGTTAGTAGAATAGAAAATTAAGCAATTATGTAAGAACTGTGTGAGACTAAGAAATTAAGAAATTAAACTCTAGGTACACGGCAGTGTGTTACCCAAGTTTGTGAAAGAAAATAAAGATGAAAGAAATCCTTTATAAACCTTTTTCCTAATTAATTATATTTATAGGTTTTTTTACATTGCAATCTTTTTCTATTTAAAGGTATTCGCTACTATTGTAACGTACGAGCTGGTATTACTGCAATTTCATAAAGAAGATCCTTAAATAGTCATAGATACAACTGATGCTGTATGTGACTAACTTTATTTGGGCAAAATGGCAAAGGATTCAAATAAAACTATACCTATCGACTTCTTTAAGAGCAAAGAGGGTTTATCTATCTTTTATGGAAGGAGCTCTTTATTGCATCTGCAAGAACGAGAAAATCCGAGACAGCACGTACGTCTTTCATTTCAAACTGTCACTTGTCAATGTCTCCTGTTGACAGCGTCTCGCCCACAGACTAAACAGACGCCCATAACATGGAACCGATAGTATATATTCAATAGTTTTTTATTAAAACATGACTATAGTCTCATTAACTTCCAAAAAAGAAAATTATATATTGGTAGTTCCTTTGGTAATCTTCCAGAACGGCAATGCTTGTTTTATTTACGCTCTAAAAACATTTTAATAAATATTTATTCGTAAATAAAATAAGAGTATCGTCTTTTTAAATACACAGCCAAAAGAGAAATTATACAACACGAATTTTTCCTTTGGTAAGCTTTCAAGTGGTAAATATTGTTCGTGATTTTTATTAACACTAAAACCATCGTAATAAATATTTATTCATAGATCAAACGCTGTTTTTATTTCTGTCATAAACATGATATACATACAAATACTTACATATAAATTTAATAGTCTAGCGACCTTAAGTACATTAACTGATAGTGTAACGCCTCATGCTTTTAAATATAAATGTAGGTATTTTATATTAAAAATATCTATATTATACTAATTTACGTAAAACCTACTTATCTAGATATATCTATGATTTTAGGCTAATATTATCACGGAATTAATAAATTTTGTTACATAACGGGTACTTACGATACGAAATTTTGATTTCTTAGTTGCTGATATTTCGACCCAGTTGCGTTGATGGAGTTGAGTTCCGCCGTGACCACGATTAATGCAACTGGGTCGAAATATCGGCAACTAAGAAATCAAAATTTCGTATCGTGAGTACCCGCTATATAACAAAATGTAGATAAATCTATATGTGATGTTAT
>DWRA01004750.1:0-10528 GCA_018250295.1 Spathilepia clonius
CAAATGTCTATGGGCGGCAATTGCCACTTACCATCAGGTGGACTGCATGCTCGTTTGCTACTCCATCATATAAAAAAGTAACATGCAGCAATTACAGACAATAAATATTACAAGCTTTTATTATTGGTTTTGGTACGAGTAATAGTAACTTCAACTATTACAGTTACAGCTCACTAATGAGTACGCGGCTTAAGATTTATAACTGCGCTCAAATATGTGAGTACGTATTTGAATTGACTGAATGATTCTGTTAAAAATATCAAAATTATTTATGCAAATGATCAATGGCCGCAATATATATCCACTGCTGAGTAAGGGTTCCTGTTAACAACTGGGAAAAGCCTAGAGCATGCTCCTTACTCTACGCTGCTTCGATGTGGATTAAACTATAACTAAATTCTGTTCTTGTTGTCTGAACGTGTTGTCTTCTAAACTATTAGACCTTATATCAAATGAAAAAGATACATGACAGTATAAGTCATGCTAATTGATGAAATTAAAGGTTAACACGGGAGCCGATGGTAACACTTATTTTAATAGGTTTTATATAATACATGGACATAAATATTTGAACATAATTTCATATGTTACACAATATACCATAATTATTTAATATATGCATTAATGCGGTGTTCATTCAAGACCGATCAGTGCAGGTAGTCAAATAACCACAGCATCAATTCTGTAACTACAAAAAAATTAAAATCATAAATACAAACTCTATAAAACTTGAATTGAACCCGATACTTAATAAAACACCTATGTATGTTATTTTACAACAAAAAAATAATTATGTTATGAAATTCCAAGATGCCTCCAAAGAATAAAGGAATATGCCGACCGACCCTTCTATTTAATACCCATCCGGATGCGCAATTGCTTCGAGGCCTTAAATCAAGGTGCGCTGATGACAACTATAAATTCCCATTCTAATTATTCCCGAGACATACGCCAGCTAATAAAGCAAGGAGCCTTAGGCGTTCGGAAATTGAGCCATTTTAATATTACCTATTCTAAATTACTTTCATCAGTGTCATGATGTTATAGGGATGTGTTTCATAATTAGCGAACAGCGATACAGGAGTCTTGTTTGATCAGAACTTATATACTTAATCGAATAAAAAAAACATTTTTGATAACAACTATAAATTCTACTTTTATTTAGTTACAATCAAAGAATAAAGCATTGTACCAGATGTTAAATATAAATATTTAATATTTAATCTCTGAATTCTTAAATGATCATCAGTGTGAATGCGTCACGATGGGTATCTGACTCATTCTTAAATGTAGGCTGTCAATCTTGAAGAAAATATTATGAAGTTATGTCCATATTTTTATAAATACATATTTTATCTTAACTACTGGAGACACTTCATATTTGTTTTTATAAAAGTTCAGTTTACTTTACAACTTACATAAACGTTGAAGCGAGCTAGTATGTCCTTTTTATTTTACTCGCTTTTTCAGTAACATATTATAAAACGAATATTAAGGTTATTGAGGCTCTTTTCTCAGATCACTTATGTACATGATGGTAAGACAAGTATCTTACTCCTATAGTTCACCAAATAGTATAATACAAAATTAAAACTCCTGACGGTTTTAACGATGTCGTAATTAAAGATAAGCCGACGAAAACTGTTTCTACGGACTTGTGAAAAAATCTCGCTACAATTTTAGAGAAAATATTAAAGAGACGAATTCATTTATCCCAGTATCGCGTCTAAACGTTTAATTTTTACATCATTGTGCCCGCAAAAGACGAAATTAATTACCGTTTGCTTATTTTTTAATTAAAATTAGATTTTATGAAATAGCCGACGTTAACCTTAATATTTCATTAAAGATGGAAATTCTAGTGGCGCCATATTGTGAAGAAAGGCATTCGTTCCAGCTTATATTTTGCATCTTAAAGTGTATTTAATTAAGGAATAATTTGACCCGGTTTTTATATTTAGCAAAGTTGCAAACGTTAATATACGTCTTAACCCTCATTATGCTAAATTGTTCAACATCAGTAAATTCCCGGTGAGTTCGCGTAATGGTTTGCATTTTTGAAGTGGAAATCTTATTCCGTTTGGAATGAATATCTCAATCGAGGGTTTCCAGTCAATTTTTGTTTACATTACAATTTGTAAACATTGGCTCCGTTTGAGCCATTCCGGCATCTTCAAATTCAAAACACGGCAGGCATCCGGAACCCAATCACTTAGTAGGTCATATCTACTCTCTCGTAGCGTCTAAATTAACATATTTTCCCTTATCGACGAATATGGCCGACCCGAGTTTATCAAAATGTTTTAACCGAATACAAGGGTAAATGTACCTTCACGTTGAACAAATGCGTCCACGCCCACAGGAGACGAGATTACGTCGTGTTTCGTTATAAATCTTAGGACAATATACCCTATCTACATTTTTGGGTCACATCCAAATAAATTGTTATCCTCTTTTATTTACGCTTGTTTTCATCATAATCGCAAACTATCAAATTATTTTTAAAGATGTACGTACGCGAAACTTAGAAGCCGTGGAATAAAAAATACCAACTGCAAAACTTTCTTCGAGTACAAATGATACATTGACAATCCATAAAGTAAATTCCTAATAATATTACTTTGGTTATAGTTATAAGCACTAATATAAATCGATTCGTTGATTTATTAATAAGACAAACAAGTCCGTTCCCAATCACTGCCTCATTTTATCCACGGCCCTTGTAATCTATTTTTTATCGCCCATGACCAGACGCAACCTTTTCACGGCTCTTTGATTTATATGCTGCGCGCTCACACTTGATAAAAATTACTTATCGTACGAGTAATTGATTTATAACAATGCATTTTTATCGCTGGATAAATAAAAGATAGTGTTTGTTGCTCGCTGGCTACTTAGCTTAGTAAACAAAGGTGGACTGTGGGTAAAATAATGCTGAATGAAAGAGTAGAATTAGCTGCGACTGACAACTGGCATAGGTAGTTGTTGCTTGGTACGGGTATATATTCAGAATAAGAGTTTAGATGGTAAGACCTTCGTGAACTGTTGCGGTGTAACCACAGCCATATCGATATAAAAACTTCGTTATATCGATATCGATATAAAACACTATTAAGCGCTGCTATGTTTAGTTTGAAGGGTATTGCAATGATACACGAGAAATTCCAAATTACGGCAGTCACCACGCGAAATTCATGCTCGTTTGATAGTTCTATAAAGAGTTTTTAAAGAAAATTCGTACGTCTTATATTCAAACTTAAACTCATTCAATTGAATAATAGAAACAATATTCCTTAGAAATTCAGACTAAATTCAAGTATTATGGTAATGTAAAGTATGTACAGACTATATAGCTAGAATGAATACAAAGCCGTTCTGAATAGCAAACACGTTTAAGTCATAATCGGCACTTATACGAACGACCTCTGCCCGCAGTCTCGAACGGAATTATCATTGAATAGTGACTATAACAATAATTTGGTTGTGGCCAATGCAATTATTATCCCGTTTTACACACCCCAAAATCTCATTGAGGATGATTGCGTCAATTGTCTGGAATGCGGGTGGCGACAGCTTGTTGTAATATAAATTGTGATAAAATTGACGAAATAATAAATAATATGGGTGATGTGATAATATTCACACCATATGGAGTCCTGATTACTTTCGTTGAATCAATCAGATTCAATAGCCACCACTCGTTTCATTTCATTGTAATTGTTGTATTCATTTTGAATTGAAATTAGATGATACGGTTAAATTTCGTACGTGTTCCGAAAATTAAGCTCATTTTATTTCAATGTTCCTGCGAACGAATTTCGTTTTCTAATGGATTAACGCTAAGAATACCTCATCAGGTTATCAAATGATGGGGGTCGTCCATCCAAATGAAATGTTCTCTCCTAATCCTTGGGCTTTTTATGTCTTTATCTCTTTCACTCTTCCATAGTATAGAGGGTTGAAGTAGGATAGAAAATAATTTGAAGAAAAACATAATGTAGGGTTAGAAGCGGCAAGAGCCGTGTCACCCGCAGGTAGATCAATAAAAGTGGCTATTTCATTAACTTTATGTCCGACAGCACTTATAAAGTCATTAAAACCCCTATTCGTGTTCTTACTAATGTATATAACATTCTTACATTAACGTTTTTCTATGTTGTAAGTTTTGACTCTCAGCTAAAAAAGAACACGATTTCTGACAAAGCATACTATTTGACAAAAACTCGACATATTGATATCGAAATTTTGATGTTGATAATATTGACATCTTTTTTTACTTCGTTATTTATAATTAATCATAATTATTTATAATTGTTACATTTTTATGTAAAAAAAATACATCAGTAATTGATTTTGAATAACGAAGAAATAACAAACATTGTTTTTTTTATTATTATAGCCGCACCTTATTATAAAAATTTTAATTAACAACAAAATCCTATGTAAATGTAACAAAATGCCGAACAAAGGCGAGCTGCTCACTATCAGTAACGGGTGCGAGATAAGATAGTCGCAACATAGTGTACCCGATACGTCCTTAATGAGATGCTACGAGCCTGTATAGCGCCGTTAAGTAATGGGACCGTAGGGAGGCACAATAAATATGATCAAACGAAACGTGCAACGGAGGAAGCAGTACGTTGCATAGATAAACGGCCGACCGCGCACTCATAAACATAGAGAACCCAACTCAAGACACGAAATTGACTCGAACGTTAGCGTGCTTGAACAACGTTAGCTTGATAATTGGCATGGCTGTATCGCTGGAATTCTGTCGCTAAGCCTTGAACCGGCGTCTTTGTTTTCAGACAATAAACATGCTTTGTTACTGAAGAGCTCGCAGAGTCGAGAGCCGACGACGTTCCGCATGGCTCAGACATCGAGAGTTCTTGCTCGCCTCCATTTATAAAGTGTGGTCTTTTGTTTCGACGCTCTAAGTTCACGGGTAAGGTCGCCTTTTGACGGATGGTGCACGCTCGCATGTCTTAAACCCGTGAACTTTTCGGTTGATACATAGTTGTCATAATCTCAGTCACGACTCAAGTTCAAGCGTGGGTGCTATTTTTAAAACTGGGTCGTATCCAGTGAGCTCGGGAAATGTCGGAATTTTATCAGATTATTGCATGAATAGTGCGCTGCTAAATGTCAAGTGAATTCCTACTATTTGGTTAAATCTCGGCTTTTACTGTTGAGCTATTCATAATTTATGCTCTAAAGTTGCAACTGTATGGCTATTAAAATGTGTACTTTATTCTATGTTGAGGTCGCGTTCTATAAACTGGAAAGCTTGAATGGATTGTGAACTAAATGTGCACTTTATCTTTTAAACTTAACCCACATATTTATTATAACGAAGAAATAACAAACATTTATTATAATAAAAATGCACTTTAAATTAAATCTATAAAGTTCATTAATGATATTTATAAAGTTGAACCAAAGCCCATTAATTGAAATTATGTGGGTTTCACGTTACGTTATCTACGAATAAGGAATTAAATTGAAGCTAAGATTACTAATAAGGTTTGTTTTAAAATATAAGGCAAACAAGAAATATGATTACACGGTGCGGTTCTGTAGAAGCTAATAAAAATAATTCCACAATCTAGTTTACTAATTCAACAATATCATCCTTCGATATCGCAACAAAGGATGCTACTTAGCATTGTGACCGCCATTTTGAAAAAGAAAAAGGCTATATCTCAACGGATAGCCGCACACCCAATAAGGCACAGCCGCGGGTCTTAAGTCGCGTGATAGCAGAGTTATCGTAGAAGCAGCCTAAAGCTAACCTGTAGGGACTCCTTGTTGGTAGCCATTACCGGACATTATAACAGAACGACTGAAAGTGCCCTATAACAGCCGTGTTTAGTACTGCGGTTTTCTGGTTTGATGAGCGTGGTAAGGCAATTTACACGACGCGATCCAACCTAATTGTTTGATACTGCAACTTAGTAAATAAAAATAATATAAACGCTAGTGAAAATGAAGTAAAAATTAAACAATAAATCGCAGTATTCTAAAAACGCACAAATATTTAAGTTACAAGAACCTATACGATAGTTTTTAATTTTTAATTTAAATTTTTTTTTAATTAATTGAAAAATTTCGGGTACTGACATAAACAACTACTTTGTACTTTTATTTTTATAGTTGATTTTGTAAACATATCCAACTTGGCGCTGTGAATAATTACGGACTCAGAAACACACCGCAGCGACATCAGATAAAAACCCGGACAGTCTACGCAACCCCAAACCTATGCAGACTCTAGTTGCCACCCACAATTCATTACAACTCGGACCTCACGGTATTATTTATTATTTTATATACTTATTCGCGCCGAGACAATGTTAATAAATCAACCAGGATATCGGGTAATGGACACCGGCGAGGAGTCCCAGAAGAGGCATAAATTCGATTTTGTATGCTTTTTACTAAATCATTCGTTGGGAACACAAATTGTGGTTCACGGTATCGATGTCCACTGAATAAACGAATGTTGAACTGAGGGAGAATAAATTTGAGGATGAAATGTTACAAAGAGGATAAAATGTTACATAAGTATGTCTCCGTGGAATAATGTAGAAACGGCAGGCAATGTTACAAGTTACAAGCTAAAAAGGTAAGGTAAATATTTGTACATTAAATGCGCAATTTAAATAGTGTAGGTATATATATTTTTATTAAAACGAATTGATTCACACCTTTGTTTTATTTACAACTAGCTGACCCGGCGAACTTAGTATCACCTTAAAATTAAATAATGTGACAAAGTTCAATAACAAAATTTTGAACGCCATCTATTTGACAGACGTAGGAACTGCTTGTATCAGAAAACGAAATTGTTTTTAACATGTTTATTCACGTGCTAAACTTTCCCTGGAATTCCATAAATAATTCAAAATAGACCAAATCAATTCAGTCGTTTTCGAATTTTACCGGGACTAACGAACTGCAATTGATTTATTTATATATATATATATATATTTGTTTCTTATTTCTCTGTGAGAATAGTATTGTGCTCTACATCGGGCTGTTTAAAGTATCAATGGACCTCGATTTGATACGGTACTACGTATTAAATCATCCGTATAAGTCTACGTAAATTTGGTTGCAATAATGCATATTACGATCCATCATCATCGACTGATGTTGGATCGTGATGTTACGATCCATACGAGAGGAAAAGAAATATTCTAATATCAATTTGTGAACACAAGCCGGTGCAATATTAAGCAGGGGCATGGTATATACATAGTTCCACTCAGAATTCACATACACATCTCGTCATATATCTGTTTACTAAAACTTTTGAACGCACATATGTTCTGCATTGAAGGGTGTGGTAATGAAGATATGTTTATATGCAACTCCTCAGAGGTAATTCGCATGTGCTTGATTGTATCGGTGTGATGATCACTACCTTCAAGCCAAGTTAGTGATCTAATCTAATCATCATCATATAAAATCAAATATATAAAATATCTTCAAAAAAGATGGTCCTGGCAGGACAACAGTACCCTGTTTCTAAAAGAATTTTACTGCCATTAGTAGATTTCTATACTTCAGTAGATTATAGCTTCTGCTAGTGGTTTCGTATTGTTTTGCTAAGGACTATAATGAGTGCCTAAGTTACTCTCTACAGCAATGCCACATCTGTATCTAATTTATTACGTATGGTAATGATGATAACTTAATATTGTACGTACACAAAGCCTGTGTAATTTATGTGCTTACTAGAAAGAGTACTATGAGACAATACTACTAAATAATGTCCATTACTACAAATTACGTCCTACTTTTTGGCACGGGTCTTCACTAATAATGAAAAGATTTAGACCATATATTACCACACTGGCCACTGTAAATGAGCAGACTTCACACATCTGTGAGATTCTTTACCGAACTCTAAGATATGTAGTTTTCCTCGCTCCAGTTTTGTTCACGTTTAAAGTAAATTATAATAAATTTCTAATTCGCACTTAAATTACAGTTACGTGCCTGGGATTCAAACCCGAGAACCCCTAGAAAAAGAGGCAAACCGCAATGGGTGCCATTCCACTAGAGACGTGCGCTGAAAACTATAGATATGTGTGGAATTTACCATAAGAATTGCCTAATTTTTATTCATTTCATTCATCTTGTAGCTATTGATGTATTTAACACACAAACATTATGTGCCTTTTATCCACTCATAGGTCTTAGTATGTTTCTTTTAGTATGTAGTATTTTTCTTTCTTCTTTCTTTTCTTTCTTTCTTTTCTTTTCTTCTCTTCTCCCTTTTATCCACTCTTAGTCCGCTGGAAGAAATTTCTTACAAAAACAAGCAGTGCCTTTGAACACTACTTTTCCTCTATGCTCTTTTGTTTCTTCCCTATTGCGTATACATGAAATAATAAATAAATTAACCATAGCATAGCAACCTTACATATTTCTAGTGAAAAGGTACTTATCACTGCTGTTTGACGACATAAAATACTCTACAATATTGCGTTTGCTTTAACACCAGATGCTTAATAACTATAATTACTTGCTCCAACAACATATAATTTACTTAGCACCTAATTCCAATATAATGATGTACACGGTAAGAGAAACCGCTAATTTATATGCCATATGTTTTACACTTCAATGTCACATACTAATTCGACTTTGATAAATAGGTTACAATATATTACCTTATATTTAGATGTTTACTATGATTTCTCGAGTCCGCGAGCGACTTAAAAGATACTCTGCTTATGAAGAAATGAAAAAAGTTACATGCCGTGATGAATTATAATTATTTTATTGTTCTTGTTAAATATACTATTGCAAAGCATTACAAATCGTTTTAAAGAACTTTATTATCTCAAAAAAATAAGTAACAAACTGATAAGTAAATTATTATTGTCTATGAATGAATACAATTCGCGAATTAAAATTGAGATCATTACTCTTTTTAATCCTCTGTATTTAATAGTCTGTAATATCTCTATAATATGAACTATCAAATTACAAATTCATAAGTATTATACTTTTATTTATTTACGAACACAATTCCTTTCTTTTTAATTTTTGAATCGAGTGAGAAACAAACACACTTTTTTCGTTCCAAATCGAGTAACAAACAGTAGGGGACATTATAATATGGTTATTCACGCCTATAGCATATGTTTAACGTTAGAGGGATCATCTGATTGACGTGACGTCTGGTTCCTTGAGTACTACGGACATGTGTTTATTTACTATCCAATAAGTAATTCATTATAACTAATGAATGTCGAAACTGCTTTGAATGTTGAGTAATGCTTTCTTTGAAACGAGATTGAGATTTTTACGACACATAAAATTGAATAAGGACGGGTAAGATATTGGTGATATATTGTTAGTAATAAAAAATTCCAGATGATGACTAATCTCCGTTTGAAGTAGCTTTTAACTCACGCCATGCTTGTTTTATTGACCAACATTTTGTACATGTATTTATAATTTAATATACTAGCCAAAACTTAAAGTTCTTTTGTGTTCAATATTATAGTAATTTTGTTTTTCCATTTGGCTGCAATCTGTTTTCCCAACTGCTAGACCCTGGTAACGGATCTCTTATCACCACTGGAAGAAGTCTGTAGCATATTCTACATTCAGTGTTCATATATGAGCGATACCTTACAATATTCGATTACTTCAATGCTTCAAATATGTTTATATTTATTTTTGTCTTGATACAGGCCAAGTAATGCATAGGCTTAGATAACAGCAAACAAACACGTAGGTATCGCAAATTAATCCAGATAAAGGTAACCATTTAACCTATATCTACCCAAAATGAGACAAGAGCCCTACTTGTGGATCTCAGATACGTTGCGACTTCTCAGAACTAAGTAGGGACGCCTCTTTCGTATCTCTACTTGCCACACTGTTCGAATTAGAGCATAACAGCTTTCATTGGCTATGAGACATAAATTGATGTAGTTCCACAGTCATCGTCGCTGTTGAACTTGATGGTAAAACCACCAAGGCGGCACTATCACCAGACCAATTTTTAGTGTGAAGCAATTTGGCAAAGGAGTGTCTATGCCGGCTACCTTAAATATAAATCGACCATTTTAGGCCACAGAAGTGGCAGCGGTATTACGACTGGCTTCAGGTAGAATCTCTGTACGGAATTTATCACAGATGACCATGGGCGGAAGTGACCACTTACGATCAAATCTATTGCAAGGTCGTTTTCTGTTTTTTAGTTAAAACTAAAAATGACGCAGACAGGGCACCTGATGAAAACTAGTTACTATTAAACTTAGACATTTGAAATACCAGACGAGCCGTCTATACATCGCCGTGTTATTTAAATCTTACACAAATCTAGCTACCTTTACGTAATAACTATCTATTTTGAAATAAACTATAAAGCATCTAACTTCTCATCATGTGCGATTCCAATCAATCGAAAACCTATATGCATAAAAAATAAGGAATTTAATTTTTTTATATGATGGAGTAGCAAATGAGCATACAGTCCACCTGATGGTAAGTGGCAACTGCC
>DWRA01004751.1:0-10527 GCA_018250295.1 Spathilepia clonius
ACGCGCTTGGAGGGCTCCGGTTGTGTTCCGTTGGAGATCCCGGAGTCCTCCAAGAAGCGCTGAGGACGGCCACCGGGCGGGTTTTAGTGGCCAGCGCGGTAGCTGATGCCTAATCCTGACCCGTGCCCCGCAACAATAATATGTAGACGACGAGTAACGACACCTGTTTAGAAGTTTTTGTTAGCAAAACCTTCCTTGTTGCATTCCGCACTGCATTTCTTGTTTAAAATGCACTGCGCAAGTTCTGAGAAAGTTTTGATTGTTCTTCTCTATACAAGGCACTACTTACTTTCTTACTTTCACAATAGTTTATTTTACTTGATGAGTTACGTACATTCTGCGGTAAGATTGCTTTGTTTATCTAATTTACAAATTACAAATATTGTTTGAAAATAAAAGATGTTCTAAATGTCAATATTTTACTTCTTTAATTTTAGAATAATTACAACCGCAATAGCGCATTGTTAATTAACTAATTCACTTAGTTAAAATTTTACTCAATGCCAAAGGTTACGTTGACTTTGAAATTGAGTAAAGGCCATACTTTCGTATCTTTCACAACTAAAATGTCTATCGATCCACGGTCCAGACTCCCTTGGACATTCCTCTATCAAATTGCAAGTAGACGTTTCCTTACACCACCCGCACTGGAACTCCTTATTCACAGATTGACAGCCCAAGCAACTTTTAGCCAAATTCTGACATTTGTACACGATCATGAGTACCATATTTGAGTTGGCCTCCACACCTCCCCAAATCAGCCTCATGTACCCTAAACCAACATTTTGAGAGATATTCAAACTTACAGTATCGCAAATAACCGTATTTTTCTCCAGAGTTCCCTTAACTTGTAATATACTCTGTTCAATTAGTATTTCGCATACAATATTACGTTCATACAGAGTCATGTCATCTATCTTTAAATTTAGCTTAATCATCCGTTTCACATCGGCTGGGACAAAAATTGGGCTGCTGGTCACTATTTCAGTACAAAACCTTTCCAAGGAATTCTTTTTCAGGATATTGTCCAGATATAGTTTCTTCGGGCAATGTAGACGAGGGAAATTGGTGCATCCAACGTCGTGACACCACTCACATTGGTAGGCGCCATTTTTACAATCATTGCAGCTCTTGAAAGAACTGCAGTAGCTCTGCAGCGTTTGTCTTTCAAGTATGAGTGATCGGAACTGTTGCTTCGAAGGTTTTATTTGTAGAAAACTTATGAACAACATGAATAACACAGAATTTACTTTCATCCTTTTAATGCTTATCCCAGTTTAATTCTTACGATAGTATCAAATGTTACCGCGCGCTAGATGAGACTGAGAAGTATTACAGTCAGCAAACAATTATATCACTTTTGATTGTACCACTGTTTGCAAATATCGATATTGAATCAACACTTGTTTGTATAACGGAACAATGAAGTGAGTCTGTTGATATTTGGTCTATTATTACGATTTTCAATGGGCCCTGTTTTATCAATAATACTTCATATCTTCAAATTAAATCTTAGGCATTTCTCGGTAAGTAAAAATAACATTATGTTTATCTTACCTTTTCTTTCATGTTTATTTTGTCCATTTCCTTCGCTTGTGTTTTATTTATACAAATAACAATTGCCGATCGTAAGTCTCGCACTCCATTCTGTTAAGACTCCATTTTATTAGGCTATTACCACACTTATCGGCAATAACACATTTTTTAATTTTATCACACCAACCACACCCGTATTCAACCGGTATAAGTTTACAATCACTGCAATTGTCTGCGAGATTTTCACAGTCGTATACTTCCACGGGTATTCCATTAGAGACTGGTTCGAGGCCACCCCATATGATTTTTAAATATCCTGTGTTAGTTTCACCACGATCGTCAGTTTCTAAAATAACTGGATAGCAATAAATAATGTCGTTCATGATTAGCCCTTTTAGATGAGTCAAGCTTTGCTTGAAATGTATTTGGCAAACTATTTCCTTGTCGTAAATGACTGGATCTGGAGCATGCAGCTTCACTTTTAGATTTTTTCTCATCCCGGCCGGTACTAAAATTGCCCCGTCGTGTTTTATATACGGGCATGAGTATTCCGATTTCATATTGTCCTTAGTTATTCTAGCCAATGTTTCCGGACATAACTTTTCAGCTTTATCAGTACAACCATATTCATGGCACCAGTTACAAGGATACATGACGTTATTGACACATTCGAAGCATGATTGCAACGATTGGCAAAATGTACGCGGGGTCCGAACCATACTGTTCACTGTCTTGTTTGTTATAGTCTTTGTGTGATTAAATTTGTGCATTTCCTTTTTTACTGATACTTTGTCACTTTGTATACTGTTAACCGACATCTTTATTTCTTTGCCGTTAATTTTAACTATTAATAAGAAAAATAAATGTAAGATTATCGTTTTACAAATCATCATACGGCTTTCTCTAGCTATAACTCTTCAGAAATGCCAAGAGAAGTGTAATAATTCCCTTTATAGTCACATCTGAGATAAAGTTCGATTGTTTAAAGAAAAACAAATGTTTTGATTAAGGGAATTCAATCGATTTTGTTATTTTCTAACTCTATTAAACAATGGATAGTTCTTGTTTGCATGTTACTGAAATTCTCACACAATTGATGTAAACATTAGGTACGGTTGAGGCTGTGTTGGTAAGACAGTAGGATAAATATAAATGAATGATAATTACTAAACAAGTATAATTTTAAACTTTTTGTACAACTTAATTCAATTCCGGCTTCACGTAGATCACATGTTTCACATGAAAATTGCTGACGTCCATAATGGACAAGCTCGTTTGTTACTTGAATTTTATGAGAGAAATATCAGTTTTCAAGTCTAATTATAAGTTTTTAAAATAAAAATGTACAAAGTTACATTTTCTAATGTATCGGGTACTGATGATACGGTGTTTTGATTTCTTTATTGCTGATATTTCGACCCAGTTGCACGGATCGTGGTTACGGCGAAACGGTAAGTATCGATTCTGCGATAATATTAATCTAAAATCATACACGTACAGTTAGTTCTGTATTTCTATATACTGTACAAATAAACAAAATAACAGTTTTATAATAGCATAGATAAGAAGCTTTTGCTGCATATAAGTAAGTATATTAAGGTATTTCAGTGCAAACAAGTGCTCAAGTTTTAGCTCCAAAGTTGCGAACACAGTTCCCTCGCTTGTAATGAAAAAGTTTTAATGTATGAAGCTGAAACTGTTAACGCGATGTATTTAAGAGTGAAGTTCGCGACAAACTCGTAAATACGAGTACATTAGCTTCAATTCGCTACTCGTAACTATGAAATTATTTAATACTTTAAAGAAGAAAGTTAGACAGATAGAATAATTAAGGATGTACAGCCCATTATTTTTTGATCCTGAAGGTTTAACACGTCTATTTTTATGTAATGATAGTTAGAAGTATAGTAATTGTCATGGTGTTTGAAGGGTGTAGTAAGAGAGGCACACTTATATGGAGTATTCAAATTTATCTTTCCGAGGTAGTAATGCAATGGTAACGGACCTCCGGTAGATCTCCCATACCACCTGGTTTTGATTACCAATTTTGATTTGATTGCTAATTTCGTGCTTGTTTACTACTTCAATTACTTTTTAGAGTTTATCAAAAGGGTAAAAGGGGATCTTATTACTTAGCCTCCGATGTCTGCACATGTGTCCGTCTGTTTTCGTCGTTTTGAAATTTAAGCAGAGTTTATATTATTTTGGTTGCTGTAACAACAAACACAAAAATAAAATAGGATCTCCATAGAAGAAAATAGTATTTATCGGTATGCCTAGGTACAAAATGCGTATATAGATGGTCATTATTTTCAACAAGGTAGGATTCTAGTTTAGGTGACGTTCTAGACAAATTTTCTATGGAAAAGATAAGGCCGTGTAAGGGAAGTGATGTACACAAAACAATAGTGTATAATAGTACGTGCAATTTAGAAAATCAATATGCGATGTAGTATCGATGAATCGTTTTCATAAAAAAAAATATTTAACGGTCTCGATAAACGAAATATTCCTTTTTAAATGTCAAAACTTTGACCCGAATCGTACTAAAAACGAAATTATTAATAAAGTAAAGAACATTGGGATATTTCAACATAGACTGCTCAAGTCGTACAAAATTCGAGCACAGCACCCCAGCTTGTAATGAAAAAGTTTTAATGTATGAAGCCGGAACTGTTAACGCAGTTTATTCAGAGAAGTTTGCGATATTCGGAAAAATACTTCACATCGAATCCTCTTCTAATTCTAAATGACCGTGAAGAAGTATGAAGAATTGCCGAAGTTGAAGAAGTGTCTTCTGTCATAAATAAAAAAAATTTGAAGGTTTGTATCTGAATAGAAAAATAAAAAGAAAACTACATGAAGTTTCTCATAATAGAATACGGCGTTGAAAAGTTTAATTTATTTGTTGGTAGAAAATTCCAAAATTGAACCTAAATATGCTTAAATAGACGTACGTCGCGTCGTTTATATACTAAGTCTTGTAGTCACGAAATACTTAATGAATTCTCAAGCTATCTTAAAATTTACGACAACATGTTTTTTTACTCAATAGTGACGTTTTTGGCGAGAAGTACTTAAATCTTAAGATTTATAGAACTTAAAAGGTGGTAGAACCCTTTGTAGTTCGGCTCTGGCGGCACCACCGCCACACTTATTTCTGCCTAATACCGGCAGTGTTAAGCGCTGCTGTGTTCTGGTTTGAAGGGTGTGGTAAGGGAGATAAACTTAACGAGGCATTCCAACTTAGTCCTTAGGGGTAGCAACGCATCTGTGGTCGACTTTAGTTGAGATTCCGGTCTTAACTGGAGTGGATCACAAATGTCCATAGGCGGCAGTTGCCACTTACCATCAGGTGGATTGCACGCTCCTTTGCTACTCCATCATATAAAAAAAAGGTTTTCACATATATAAGACTAATTAACATCTTTATGAATTAACAGTTTTGTAATCGATAAAGTCTTTGCTTTCTGATATGAGCTTGGGTGTCAAAATATCTTCGATTCTAAATCGGATTTATGGGGGATTTATTCCATTAGAACAAGCCGTCGCTATAACTCTTCTTTGACCAGAATTGATACCGTCGCCAAATCAAAATAAATTGCCATATCCGGGCCGCATATAGTTCTCTGTATACCAACTAATTGGTATAAATCTTCGTTGGCTGTTGTTTTTCATTCTCATTTTCATACTGAATGATGTACAGATTCACCTTAACTACTACTTCGTCATGACTTTAAAATAATTAATTACCAATAAATTTATTATTAAATTACTATTTTTTATTTATGTAGTGATTTAAATTTCGATTATATCTTCGTCAACAACTTAATAATCCTCGTATCTATCATGAAAATCAGTTGTTATTAAATCCTATTCTTCTGGTGCCGTAGTGGTTTCATCATTGGCACCACCGGTACTACCAGTGCTGTCGGTGGCTGCTGTTACATCTTCATCATCTGCTTTCCCCGTTCCTGTTGTTGCTTCTTCTGTCTTTTCGTCTTGACTTCCTTTGGTATCTGTTTTTGTTGTTTTGAAGGTATTTGCACAACCCACATAGATGTTGACAGAGATTGGCATATTGTAGGGTGACATCAAGCGTAATACGACATATTTGTGATTTAGACCTCCGCGAATGATTTGCGTAGTTGGACCCGGTCCGACGCCCAATCGGTCTGCTATTCTAAAATAGGTTATCTAAAAAAGAATAAAAAAACATAAATGAGTTCGAGATAAAGAGAAGGATAACTTCTTGTAGAACGTTGAAACAAAACTTGCACTTTTGTGAGTGACAGAGCGGTACTGTCGATTTATGATGTCGGGTAATAATTTCCATTGTCGAGTCTTATTTATTATTAAGCCTATCAGTAACAGACGAGGATGCAGTCATCCTGATAGTAAGTAGCTACTGCCGTTTATGGGCATCTGTTAGCAACCCCAGATAAGATTAGAGTTCTGAGATTGGCCATAAATGCATTGTTATCCCTGAGGACTAAGTTAAAATGACTCAAATTAATATGTGTATCTTACCATACCCTTAGAAGCGGAACACAGCAGTGCTTAACGATGCTGCTATTAGATACAAGGAGGTGTGATAGTGTTGCATCCGAGGTTGAATCACAAAGAGTTCTACCTTTAATATACCACTCGTTTATTATTACAATATTATATTCAATTATATCATTGACTTTAGTAGTATCCTTTACATTTCTAACATTTTAAAATTAATAGCATTTAAATGTACTAAAAGATCTTACCTTACAGTTAAAAACTCTTCCATACTTCGCATACATATACTTATAAGGTATCCTTTCCTTATAAAGTCGGTCTTGGGCGACCAGCAAATCATTCTTCTTAAACATTCCTACATAGAAATCTCTACAAGTAACTGAATTAATAAATATGAGAGACATAATTATGTAACTGTTCATTATGAAATCTTGCCCGAATACATATTTGTGGAATTAAAAACTGATTAATTGTTAATTGTGATTGTAAATACCAGCGATAAGATTAATGAGTTTGTAATTTAATTATGTGGGAAATAGTATTTGCTGTTAATTTATGTTAGTATGTTATGTGAGAAGTGGACTGATAGCTAAAATTAAAAAAGTTGAAATGCAAGCCGAACTTGAAGAATGTGTTAAAAACTAGATGTGCTCTGTGGTTTTAATCACGTGCAATGAATAGCAATTGATATCATTGGCGGCGACGCAACGGCTGCGCGGAAAACACTCAGTAGATTTAACGACTTTTTTAATTTTTTGCACGGATTTCAAATTTTTTTCTAAAACAAACGTAGCATATACTACTTATAACATTAGATATCTGCCACTGAAAGGCCAATTAAAATTAGTCCAGTCGCTCCGAAGGTTAGCCGGAACAACAAACAGATAGATAGACTGAGAAATTATAAAAAAATGTATTTTGTCACAAGTTCCGTGTATACTTTCAAATGCATTTAGTAAAAAGAAAACAGCTACATCTATTTTGTATATTTGTATAGATCATTTATATATCATTATATCATGAATTTATATATGATATTATTTTGAAACAGGTGCGCAACGTCACGGAAAAGCGAAGAAATGTCTCGCATATTGAAAAATTTATATTAAAACGACTCGACGGCGCGCTGTCTGAGTTTAGTGAGAATTCTACAAAATATTCTCAGTTGTGTCATAAACTAGATTCGCAATAGACCGAATACTGGAAGGAAACGGGTCAGTTACGAGTTAGTTAGTTATTAATTGGTAATAATTTGTTTTGAAATATATATCAATCGTCATCCAGTTTGACATAGAATTCTGAGTTTGTAATTAAAATAGGTGTTGGATGTTACATGATAAAAAACTGTGGTTTGAAATTTGGTTTTTTACGTTGGTGGTTCAAGGTTCGAATTCCAGGGAGACACCTCTGATTTTATGAAGTCATGCGCGTATTCAAACTAATTACGTATAGGAAAGTATCACGAAACAATATACATGTTTGAAAGACCTCAAAATATATTTCCTGCCATTGATGGGTTGATAACGAAGTAGTGGCAGTGTACTTTACTGTGTTATTGTAACCAACCATAAATAAGACTGAAACTTAAGCCGTTTAGAAATGATCGTAACTCTGACGAAAAAGTTGAAAAGGATGTGCTCATGTTTTACCACACCCTTCAATGCACCAGCGCTTAACACTGCACTTATAAGACAGAATTAGGTACGGAGGAATACTTGTGAAGTCGAAACATGAAGGATCTTAATATTAAACATTGTTTGAAAATTGGATATACAAGCTTGGAAATCGAAACTCAATACATGAAAGATGGTCATACCGTTTTCAATCAAATCTCATTAGGTTAAATACGGGATCGAATAACGCCCATTTGAATGTAAAAATCCTGACGTAACGTCTAAATATTTTAACAAGTCGCGCTTTACAGTGAAAGCTTTTTCTCAGATAAAATATAAATGCGTACTAACGGAAGTATATTCATTGGGTCACTGCCAGCTACGACGCGCGAAGGGGAGCTAACAACCCTATTATGTTCTAAGGGCGCCTTGTTGACTGTTCTCCCCTCATGTGCACAGTGACTAATAATTCTTTTGAGTTTAGTCGTTAGTCACTCACTGAGCTAAAAACTTCGTTTATCTAAGAGCGTTTCCGGTAAATTAATTCGAGTAAAAATACAATTCGAATAACTGTTTAAAATGTATTATTTTATTTTATTTTATTTTAGTAGATTAATGAAATAAAATAATGCTTTAATTTAACAGCATAATATTTTAATGAATTAATTTCATGCTGTTCCTCCTCTAAAGTTTAATATGAAAATACTATGCTTAGTAAAGTAAATGTTCCTTGTTGATTACGAAAAAATATATTAGTCATTACTTATATGTTAGCCTACAATTTTGAAGAAGTATTTTCCATACTACAATCGTACACTATAATGTTCCGACAGCAATATGTTACGCAATTGCAATTGCAATTCCTGTATAAAGTTTAATTTACATTTGCCATACATATCAGACACGTGCCGTGACAGACAAACATGTATCCACATATACTAAGTGTACTGAAGGATTTACCGTAAGACTGACGCAAACACACGGGCGGCGCCTGTTCAAGTATTGTTATAAAAAGTATTTTTTTGTCCGTTACGGCTATTTCCTGGCGCATTCAATATCTGTAGACTGTACATATAAACGGAGCCTAAGGGTTCTAGAAAATCTAGACGCCGGGAGCAAATTTGTAGGTGGCGTAGAGATGCCGTAGCGATGTCGTAGGAAATAACTAAGGGTTTAAATCTAGGTCATAACGCAGGAACGTCTTTTTACGAACATATTCATTATACACCTATTTTTATAACACTTATGAACACAGGTTTTCTCTTATTATGAAAAGTTTAAGCAAAAGTCGAACAGTTCGTCTAAGTGCGTATTGGTAGACTTCGTACAGTTTAAATAAAATTTAGAATTTTCAAGAATATAAGATTCCTTGAGTTCTTTTCCATCTTTAAAGTAAGTGATAATTAATTTCTAATTTACTTCAAAATAAACTTACAAAAATTATAGATGGTCAAAACAAAATCAGGACTTGAAACTTTTTGTTTTTTTTTTTTTATGCCTGGAATGTGAACTCCGTACGTGTGTAGAAGTGAAGACATTTTGTAGTGCAGACCTAGTTAGTTTGTGCAGCAATGGATATCTGGATCTAACTATCATAAAATATTTTAAAATAAATATCAGAACGGCTTTAATATTTTGTACACTTGATCATTTACACTTTAAACATAACTCTGGACGCTAAATGGTTCATATTTCGCCATATTTCGAGTCAAGATGCCGCTATGTTTGTAATAGCTGAATTTAAAGTGAGTCTGCAATCTAAAGTCAAATAAAACACCGGCCATTTTCTCACAAAGCGTGGCAAATTGAGACGGATGGGTCCCATTTGTTCAGGTTCACTCGATAATTTGTCTTAACGCCAAACAATAGGGCACATTATCGTTAGCGCGCGTCAATAATGCGAGATAATTATCTGGTACGGATATCTTTTTATTAACTAATGAACGATGAGTCGGGTTGTTATTTGAGGTCAATTTGTGTGACTTGTCATGAGGTGAGCAAGAGCGAAACGATTACCGTCAACTCGTTCTAATCCTATTGTTGGGCACGGGTGTTTGTTGTGTCTTAGAGCATAGTAGTTTAGGTTCTCGTCCACCACTCTAGCATAGTGCTAGCTGGTACATATGATTAATAACTTTTTTAAACATTCAGGCTTTTTTATACTCGTTGGAGTAGCAAACGAGCTTGCAATCCACCTGATAGTAAATGGCAACTGCCGCTCATGGATATTCGTAATGCAACCCAGATATGACTAGAATCTTATCTATCTTACTAGAATCTTAAGTCTCCCTTACCAAACCAGAAGGCAGCAGCGCTTAACACTGCTTTTATTAGGCAGAAATACGTGTGGCGGGGGGGCCGCCGGAGTCGAATCGCAATGGGTTCTACCATCTTTTAAACATAAGTTTTCTTTTGATTTTTTTTTTTTTTGTTTAAGTTAGTGATACATATTTTAAAAAACGCACATAATTCAGGTCTCTCTTAAGTAAATTCAGCTCCCATCATGAAATTTAAAGATGGTAAGATGGTAGTTCAATTGTACAGGTTTTTCTAACACTAGTATCTGCCTACAACAGCAATATGAATCATGTCGGTTTTAATTTAAACAGTTAATGACTCTCCCTTACCACCCCCTTCAAACCAGAAGACAGCAGCGCTTAACACTGCTGTTATTAAGCAGAAATAAGTATGGCGGTAATGCCGCTGGAGTCGAACTACAAATGGTTCTACCACCTTTAAAATTTATTTTGACTAAATCCTGTTTTTAGTTCACACGACGCGTAGATCTACAAATGTTACGCCAATCAATCAGTTTCAAATCTGATTGAAAAGTTGCTGACATTTGATTTATTTATGATCTTGCCCCTTC
>DWRA01004752.1:0-10527 GCA_018250295.1 Spathilepia clonius
ATAAACTTAATGAGGCATTCCAACTTAGTCCTCAGGGGTAGCAACGCATCTGTGGTCGACTTCAGTTGGGATTCTGGGCGGCAGTGGCCACTTACCATCAGGTGGACTGTATGCTCATTTTGCTAATCCATCATATAAAAAAAAATCCTATTTCGATTTTTTTCCTAGACATCGTATCATTAAAATTGATCATGATCCAGACTGATATAACGACATAGTAACAAACGATTTAGTTAATAAATTAAGAAAGAGAAAATGTAACATAAATTGCGAGCAATAAAGTCCATTTCACTCTAACATGTTTACGTTCGAGATTAGATTCATTGTCTCAATTGAATGACCTTGCCATTGGAAATTCGACAACGTTCCTTTACAAATTGTGTGAAAAAAGTATTCAATAGCTATCTTATACGAGAAATAGTATTCGTAAAGTTTAAGAAATAAATCATACAAACTTAAATTATAATCATGTTTACTATTAGTAAATTGTACTGTTTAAAAAAGTTTATTTATGACGAGTTGTTTATTTGAAAAAGTTTGGTTACAAGTAAACGTCGTTTAATGAAACGAAACACAAGTGCAGATTATAATTGTGAATATTTACTACTTTAAGTCTATAAATTACTGAAATATTTTGCTCGATTAATAACACAAACTTCTAAGAAATTGTTAATTTGACCATTTTTTGTGAGATATTGTGTATTTTTAGATGTCTTGTCTGATTTTTTTTTATAAGTGTTGTCCATAATAATAGGATAACAGGTGATAAAAAATTTGCCGGTTTTGCAGCTGTGTGATGATAACACGTCTATATCTATTTTTCTTATCTTTCTTCATAAATATTAATCGATAAATTACTCACAAATTTGAATTCACATTAAGATAGCGCGAAAAGAGGACTTTTTATTTAGTGGAAGTGCTTGAGGTTATGTATTATTTTATTCATATACACACAAGTATATATATATAATAGTAAATATATTACATAATGTCATTTTTAATAAATTATTTATGGAAAAAGAGCAGAAAAATAATAATTAATATTGTGTCATTGAAACGACAATTATAATTGAAATAAATTTATATTTGCAGAAAAAAGTTATATATTTTTATAAATAAAATATGCTTTAAATAAAAAAAACACCTTTGCAACCGCTGCATGCAACCCACACAACAATTATCGTAAGAATAGATTTAACCATATAAAGTAGACTAGAAATATTTATTCCCATTCGCTTTTTAAAATACTTTTAAAATAGACACACTGAAAAAAAATCAATTTTCAAACAAAGGTATTTAAAGCTTTCGATTATTCGCATCAACAGAGCAACAATGCTACCAGCATTTATCAAACATCGTTTAATCCGATGGCTGGAAGACAACCGCGAGTTCGTGGTGTGCGCGTTCTGCCTGCCCGCCAGCTTCCTGTTCACGCTGCTGCTGCAGCTGCGGGCCGCCCTGAGGAGGCTCTCCAGCGACCCCAACAGGCACCAGAGCGCCGTCAGTGAGATACAAGCTCGGGTGAGTTGAGGAGGTTTAGACGCCACCAGGTGGCTCATAACAAGTAAAATGCCAGAGAAATCTTTGTGGAAATTATTTTCATAGTATCGACAACATAACAGCGGTAATATTTATGCCGCTATGTTCTTTTGTTAAAGAACTGAAGGATATGGACATTAAATGCACGTTTTATCACAGAGCTTAATATCCTTAAATATTTTGTTGTGAATTACAATGTTTCCGGGATAGTCCATGATCCCAATTACATAGATACAAGTAATATGCTTCTATGTACACCTATTTTTGCAATACCTCTTTCATCGCAACATTATATTACGAAATCGAAAGCTCACACTACTTCATAATGTTCTCTTCTGACTTTTGTCATATTTTTCTTACTCACAATATTGTTCTATTATTTAAGTGAAACCCCTTTATTGCAGGTCCAAGAATGGAACAAGCTGCCTCCAAAAGACCGTCGCTTGCTCTGCACATCACGACCCAACTGGCTCTCGTTATCCACCACATTCTTCCAAAAACACTTGCACCATCAGGTGCCGATTCCTCTGTATGATATCCTGGAACTGGACGAGCAGGCCATGACGGTCAGAGTGGAGCCCATGGTCACCATCGGCGACATTACTGAGTACCTCATACCGAAAGGGTACTCTTTGGCTGTTACTATTGAACTTGTGGATGCTACATTAGGAGGTAAGTTTGAATAATCTCTTAGTGATTAATTACCACGAGTTCTTGAGTTGATTTAAAAAGAATTTACAAGTGACTTAAAAGAGTTGTGAGATTACCTAAAGGGCGAAAGTTTAGATTCCACAAAAAAATATGTTGAATATGCGTCATACTTGTGTCCTATCCACGATATCCTATCATATTGCTTATATTCTGCAGCAGAATGGTTCAGGAATATAATTTATACATCATTTCGATAAACGTTTCGTATTTCCAGGTCTTGCTTTTGGCACCGGTATGTCAACCCATTCGCACAAAGCGGGCCTGTACCATGAGACGATCACCAGCTATGAAGTTGTTTTGGGCGACGGGTCCTTAGTTACTGCGACCGCTGACAATGAGTACTCCGATTTGTACAAAGCCCTACCCTGGTGCCACGGCAGCCTAGGCTTCCTGGTCGCTTTGACGTTAAAGATTGTGAAGATCAAACCGTACATCAAACTCAAGTACACTCCAGTAAAAGGACAAAAGAACTATTGCGATAAGATTAGGGATTTGTCAGGGGCGAATGTCGCAAAACCAGCCGTATTTCCGGACTACATCGAGGGCACAATCTTCAGCAAGGACGAGGCTGTGATCATGACTGGAGATTATTCCGATTACGACTCAAAATTCACTGTCAATTACTGTTCACGATGGTATAAACCTTGGTTTTATAAACATGTTGAATCATTTTTGCGCAAAGGAGAAACAGTCGAACTAATTCCGTTAAGAGATTATTTGCTGCGTCACAATAGACCCATTTTCTGGGTGGTTGAAGATATGATCTCGTTCGGAAACGATCCCTGGTTCAGAATACTATTCGGCTGGCTTCTGCCCCCAAAACCAGCATTCTTAAAGTTCACGACAACGCCTGGAGTCAGAGCATACACATTCACCAAACAAGTCTTTCAAGATATCGTTCTGCCGATTCAAGAGTTGGAAAAGCAAATCGAGATAGCCAGCGTACTATTCGAGAAGTTCCCATTATTGGTCTATCCGTGCAAGATAATCGACCACGGTCCATCTTCGGGACAACTAAAAAGACCAAACGCAAAATATTTAGTCCCGGGAACAAATTATGCTATTTATAACGATTTAGGTGTTTACGGCGTCCCCGGCAAGGTGAAGGAGAAAAAACCGTACAACCCAGTAGATGCGATGAGGAAGATGGAGAAGTTCACCAGAAATGTTGGTGGTTATTCTTTCCTTTACGCGGATATCTTCATGACTAAAGAGGAATTC
Organism: Spathilepia clonius; assembly: GCA_018250295.1. Taxonomy (NCBI): domain Eukaryota; kingdom Metazoa; phylum Arthropoda; class Insecta; order Lepidoptera; family Hesperiidae; genus Spathilepia; species Spathilepia clonius. Next base: position 3,472 of record DWRA01004752.1, read on the forward strand.
GAAGATATGTTCGATTTATCTCTGTATGAAGTTGTGAGAAAGAAATACAAAGCCGAAGGTGCGTTCCCGCATCTATACGATAAGGTTAAGCCTGAGATCGACGTTTTTGAAATCGGAGAAGAGAATGCTATTAAGGAAAATTAATTAATTCATGTTATTTCATGTTAAAAATATTAAATCACACATTTGCTGTTTTTACAATAACAAAAAGAGTATTTTTTCATACAGACAAAGTTTACCAATTAAGTCAGAATAGTAGACTATGGTCTAAGGACTTTCTTGGTGATAGAATCCTTCAGAATTCGATTCCGATATCAACAAGGCAATGTCTTTTTCTATCTCATAACTGCATTGTCTAATTAATGTGTAGCATGCAGTCCACCTGCTAGTAAGTGCCCACTGTCGCCTATGGACTTCTGTATTCAACACCAGATAAGATGAGAAACCTATTTCAGGTTGCCCGCCGATGCGTTACAACTAAGTTATAATGCTTCGCATAAGTATGTCTCCCTTACCACGACGTCAAACCAGAATACAGCAGCGCTTAACACTGTTGTTACTAGGCAGATTTAGATGCGAGATGTAATGACAATGACATAATGTATTAATTGAAATACTTTATCAGACCCGGTCACTTACCTTCAGGTTGGAAATGTGTCTGAACACGAAGGGATTGTTGACTGCTATCTGCCTCCGGATGCGGTCGTTCATCGCGTTCACGTACGTCTGGTACACCGCCATGCACTTCTTCGCCAGGGACGACGCGTAGTAGATCGGGATGTCCTGCAGCTCGGGGTGCAGCGACCAGTACTCGTCTGTGGGAGAATACTTTAGGAACTACAGGTCTTGTTATACTGGTGCGCTAATATTATAGAAGAGTTAGGTAAATGTAGACGCCGGTATAGCGTGATTCAGGTTATCCCGCGCACAGGATAATTTAGTTAGAAGTGTCAGGACTACGGTCTTTTGCCTCCAGACCCGAACTGCTAAGGGTCCCACCACCTTGTAAATGTGCGGGTGTGCCGCATGCGGCCCGGGCAGGCTGTGCACTGACCCAGTATGAGCAGCAGCTCCTGCGCGCGGCCCAGCGCGAACACGGGGATGAGGCAGCGGCCGCCGCGCGTCACGATGTCGCTCACCAGCCCCGTGAAGCGGCTCTCGCGCTCCTCCCGCTTCTCGTGGATGTGCGTGCCGTATGTAGACTCCTAGCACATGAAAATAAACATAATTCAATATATTGACGACCTTGCAGGTCACCAGATAGAAGGTTTGAAAGTTATAGAACCCATTGTGGTTAACAGACTGAATCACAAACACTATCTATCTCAACCTTCGAACCAAAACAGCAGCACTTAACAATTCTGCTCTTTTGGTTTGAAGATACATAGGTAGTAGTAGTAAGTAGTGATAGTGACTAGTAGTGAGTTGATAAAATTCTTTTCATAAATAGCTTACCGTAATAAGTACATCTGGATGAACAGTAGGTATCTCGGCCGCCATCAAGTGCCTGTCCTCTTGTCTGGAGAAATCACCAGTATATAGTACCTGGGGACAATCGATAGCTATTATTAAATGGTAATTTTACTGATAATAACACTTTGTATTCATTATGTCTAGGTTTCAATAAAATAAAGATATCTTAAGAAAATACTGTATAAGTATTATGTTACTTTACAATGTTACTGTTGCGTTTCCTTATGCTCTTGCTATTACAAAATATGTTGTATCTATTAAAAAAAATTATTTGAAACAATTCAAAGAAATGTAATATGTTAAAATGATATTGCACACGTTACTGAGGCAAATTGTAGCTCCTTTCCATTTTGTAGCACTATTTATTTAGACATTTTAAAGTGTAGATTTGGTGTCTATCAGCCAGAGTATGTGTACGAACCTTGACCCCGGCGATCTCGATCATGAACATGGCGGCGCCGAGCACGTGCCCCGCGTTGTACGCCCAGAAGCGCACGCCGCGCACGTCGCGCTCCTCGTGGAAGTTGATCGTCTCGATGCGGTCCATCGAGCCCTCCAGGTCCGACTCCGTGTACAGCATCTGCTCTGTCGATATGTTGCTGCCAATAGAGCATAGGAGGCGTTAGGGCTATCATACATAGAAGCTGTGCAATGCAGTAACGTAAAGCCAATATGCCGCTGGCCAGGCAGCATTGCGGCACCGCGCTGCTAAGCGTGCTAGTACATTCGTGCGTGGTGGTAGCATGCATGGCAGTAGCACGAGCAGACCACTTTTCAAACTAATACTAGATTATGTAACACGTTGAACATTGCAAAATTCTAATGATAGGACAACCAACAAATATATTGGTCACTGTACCTATTAAAGAAAATGTTTACATCGCTTCTAAAATAATATCTATGGTAAAAAATCGCATAACAACAACTTCACGTTAGTTTTATCTATAAAATAAGTGATTATAAATTTATGGTTCTTTAAATGAAACAAACAGCAAACCTATAAAAATTTCTACACCTTATTATTAGCAGAGTAAATTCTAAAACTCTATGGCATTTTGTTTCTTGCTTTTTATTTCTTTTAACATACTACAAACTTACCTAACTTTGATGTAATCTGAAACCAGCCACCTGTAGATGGCCTTAGTGGCGTGTGTCATGAACACGCGGCCCTTGAACGAAGTTTTTGTCAGAAACCAAGGCAAGGCGCCACTGTGGTCCAGGTGGAAACTGTAATATTAAAAATGTATTCAAACCAGCAGTTACTCCAAAACTAATTTTCTCTCTACAAGTCATTAAAACATTCCTAGACAATTAACAGTTATCATTCAAAATAAATAAGAGACTATCTTCAGTGTATTAAATTAATATAATTTGAATATGTTGTTTCATCTATTTTCTATATATCTATGTACTTTTGAACATAATAAGGAATTATAACAATTATCACAGTACTTATTATTATTTGGCTAAAGTCTTGTATAACACATTATCAAAACTGCTGAGACAACTGGAGCCGAGACTGCTGGAACAATTACTACAAAATTATTACATTACTTACTGAGAAATTAACAATAAATCCACTTCATCTGCTTCTATGAGATCCACAAAAGGCAAAGCATCCATTCCTGACAAGCCAGGATGAATTCCACAGTCCAACTGAGAAAGAACACAAATATTTGAAAAATAAAAACTTTATCATCGTAATTTTATTATATTACATTTTTATTAGCAATAATTATTTACAAGTTAAATTAATTATTTACAAAAGACAGATAAATAGGTATATATTTGCTCCTGCCTATTAATACTTATCATGTCCAAAATCGGCATAAATAACAGAAGTATGAATAATAAGAAAAACCTTACCATAATTTTCTTTCCTTTGAACTCAAGCATAATACATGACCTGCCCACTTCTTGACCAGCTCCCCTGAAATTGAAATAAAACAGACTATTTACTATCATATTTTATGCTTTAGAGTGCACACTTCATGACACATTCTTATCATAAATATACCGAATTGCAAAGTGGATAACGGAGACAAACTACTATCCATTACATAACAAAAGACTTAATAGGTCAACCATGGCTAGTTGTTCAAAGCCTCATCTTTCTTATTTAGACATTGAACATGTCAAGCAATCATGAGTTGCTAATTCTTTTTAACACTGCTGTGTAGTACTTATAAGCAGTGATAGCCAAGTGGTAGAAGAACAGTCTCTTAGTCGAGTGTACGAGGTTCAAACCCCAGGCATGCTGCTTTGATTTTCGAAGTTATGTGCCTATTAAAAATTACTTATCACTTGCTATAATGGTGAAGGAATACATCATTTGGAAACCTGAGCATACTTAAAAAACGAAAAATTCTCAGAGGTGTGTGAAGTCTACCAATCCGCACTTAACCAGCACGGTGGACTATGACTTAACCCCTCTCACTAAGAGACGAGACCCGTGGCCAGCAGTGTGGCAGCAACGGGTTGACCATGTCTACGATGTGTAGTATGCGGACTTAATTATCTCCTCTAATAGTGTCCAAAAGTTCACTACCAAAACTTACAGGGATAAGGTGTTTGATGTAGTCATCACATTTATCTGTGTTAGTGACCGCATTAGACAAATAACTTCTTAGGACGACATTTCCGCCCATCGCATATATTTTAAACCTTTCCATCCTATCTATTAACCTTTATTGACAAAACCTCTTCTTCCTAAATTGCTCATGTGATATCATTTCGAAAACAAAATAAACTTACAAGGGTCTTATTGTGAGTTGGTCACTCTCTTCCATAGGCCCCGGATCGGTGCCTTTTCTAGGGTTTGTAGTCATTTTTAAAACTTATTTTTTTACTTTATCGCATTGGTAAAAAACTTATTTATAATCCGACTTATTTGTTATCGGAAAGTAAATTGCGATTTCTGTTATCAAACATCAGCCGGTTTAAAAGCAGGTTAGGTTAATGTTGCCAGCCTGTCTACAAAATAATACATTAATCGTAGTAACATAATTTACAATATTATACAGACGTACAAAAGTAAATATTATTTTTATCCCTATTTTTTTAATTATTTCTTAATTTGCGCAATTTTTCACATTACGGATTACTTGATGACAAAATTTGTTATATATATAACGTAATTGACGACGCGCCGTGTCATTTAACAGTCAGTCGATTTAACGTCATCGTAATTGTCAAATCTGCGTGTACTGTATAATTTGTTGGTTATAATCTTGTTTACTACACGCTATATTCGTACAATGTACATTGAATATGTCGAAAAAGAAATTATTTGATGATGATTCAGAGGAGGAAGTGTCTATCAAGACAGAAAATGAGTATGCCAAGAAATACGATGCCTGGCGGGAAAAAGAAGAGATACACAAATGTAAGAAACGCACTACGTATTTTGTAGAAATTATTACTTCTATAATTAATTAACACGGTAATCGCAGATATTCCAGTGCCAATGGCATAGCACATCACTATTTTCCAAATTATGTTTCGATCTTTATTATGTTACTAGAGCACCTTTTTACATGCAATGAAATTGTAATAAGATAATAATTATGCACAGTATTTTTATCTTGCTACAGCAATTTTTAATATTATTATTTTTTTAATCCCATCCTTAAAAGTATTTAGGCTTCATATTACTATTTATTTATTGTTTTAAAAATGTCTATCGTCTTTCAGTGGAACAAAAGTATGGCACCAAGGCACTAGATCCTGATATCACACTGTCTTCAGACAGTGAGGATGAGAGTGATAATCCACCTGAAGTCTCTGAGGAAATGGAGACACAGTTCCTTAAAACTCTTGCATTGCTGAAGACAAAGGATCCCAGGATTTATAACCCTGATTTTAAATTCTTTGAAGAGAAAGAACCTGAAGCTAAAGATAAAAGTTCAGGTATGTTTAATTTAAATAGAGATTTAGATTCTTTTCTAAGAAAAAAAAAATAGTTTGGTTGGTTGGTGTGTAAGCAGTTCATCGGAAGTCTAGTGACTGGTTGTAATAGAAAAGGAATTAATAAAAAAGAAAATAATGCCAAAAACATGCATGTGCTCGAAAAAACAATACTCTCTGCAGTCAGGAAAAAAACACAAATTGTCATTCCTGTTCATATTTGGTCCTCATGACTGATGTTTACATTTCTCCTAACTTTTATAAATAACCAAGACAAAATATCATTATTCCTGAACAAGTTCTATATTCCTTAATTTTATTTTGATTCCAGATAATAAAGATAAAACGAAGACAGTGACTTTTGCTGATAGTGATGATGATGATGATGATCCAAATATTTTCACCATTGAAAAGAAGGCAGAGATTGGTAAGGAAGAACCAGATGCAAGGAAGAATGAGGAATCTGAAAAAAATTTGAAAGTGAGTTTATTAACATCCTTTACAAGTTCTTTGCTACAATTCATTTGTATACAAAGATATTTATTTATTTTTGTGTTGAATATTTACAACATCCACAGTAAATGAATCAACTGTCACAATATTATCAGATGCCTTATACCAGTTCGAAGTTGAGCACATATTGCTACATATTTTTGTTGTGCCAGACCAAATTTTTACCTCAGAGGTAGACTATAGCAAGTTCACTTATTGAAAATTTTGCATTTTTGCATAATTAAAGTCGCAAAAACCAGCCCTATACAATGTCAAATGAATAAAGTCCAACAATAAATATTTTGAAAATAATCTCTTTTTAGTTCAATCTTTTAAGTTTCAAAGTTAATGCTGCATTTTTGTCCGGCTGGTAAAATTTGAGTTTTGGTGCTTCAATATCATATACCTCTGAAGTGCAAACATATTTTTAATGCAAATGCATAATATTAGAGAGTTGTTATATATATAGGATGATGTTAATCCAGTGTCCGTCTTTAAATGTATGTTTAATTTGGTTATATTTTTATCTCATAGGACGGAAAATTGAAGGACTTCTTAACAGGAAAGGTTGAGCACATTGAGGATGAGGTTGAGAAAGATTTGGAGCCCCTGAAGGCATTCTGGTCTGACCCCAAGCTGAATGAGGGGGAAGCGTTTTTGAGGGATTACATTTTGAACAAGAGGTGCAATATTTATAATATTATAATTTTATTTTTTGAATATTGTCCTTGATGTAGTAAGAACATAAAAAAATTGAGAAAAGAATAATATAAGATATTTGGAAGTCATCATCAACATATTTACTGTATCTCTGCTGGACATGGGTCTCCTCTCAATTTTGTATATGAAATAACAAGGCAAGTTAACGAAAAGCTTGCAAAAAGCATGATATTATTTCATTTCCACCTAGGGTCACCTAAAGTAATATTCCTTAATTTCGAATGGTTACAATTATTAACTTCAGATGGATTGCATGCTCCATACTGTACTATAAATAAAATTAAGGAACAAATGTGTAAATGTTGAAGGTATTTGGAAGAAGGCGACGAGGGTGGCGAAGTGGTGGACAAGCTGCGAGATGATGAGGATTTGGAAGCTGACGAGGCGCTGGTGGAGGAGCAGGGCAAGTTTGAGCGCGCGTACAACTTCCGCTTTGAAGAGCCTGACGATGAATATGTTAGTTTT
>DWRA01004753.1:0-10526 GCA_018250295.1 Spathilepia clonius
GACTCGCTGATGTTGACTGTTCATCTACCTATATATTCCTATGAGCCCAATTTCCGTATACGTAACACAAAGGTAATCGATTGGATTACGTCGATTACCTTGGATTGGATTATCTTCGACTGAATTATCGGGAAATTCATATATTTATCGTTACAAAAGATATATGATTTTCGTTCTCCCCTTTTTCTTTCTGTTTATTATTTGGACTAAAATCATTAAAGTTTTCAACATTATCTTTAACGCTCCATGTTTCTGTATCTTCTGTCAGTAATTGCCCGCAACGGGTCGTAATAACGTAAAGGTACATTTCAACGGCGACATTTTAGTTTTTTAAAGCGTAATTTTATCTTTTACGAGTACTTACTTATGTGCCTTCTTAAGCGCAGTATTCGAGGTCTCCATCCGTGAAATCGATATCCGAAACATCACTTAGACAAATATTAGGTGGGTCTGTGAGGGTGAGATGTGTACCTATGTCTACAGATATGTATATGTGAGGCGACAGGTGCCGCTTATAGGTATGAAAACCTGCACGGAGTGTGAGTTGTCCCCTGTATGTGACCTTCGTCTATAAATTCAGTGGGCATATTGGGAACTTTTAATTGAATGCCCTACTTTTGCGACTGTTGTTTTGTCACCTTATTATTTACTGGTTTGAAATTATTGGGAGTGTGGTCGTGTATTATCTAACATAATGAAAGTGATTGTATTGGAAAATGACAGTATTTCTATTTAATTCTCATTCGTTCCCTGTATTTATCTATAGGTGGATGTAGTTCCTAGGTAACTTTCAATTTTAAAACTATTTTAATTATTTCGGATTTGTGCCGATACCTATGGCGTGGATCGGGGTCAAAACGTTCGTTTGAAAATTTCCGAGATTCGCCGTGTCAACCACTTTGATATTAGTCGGAAATCAAAAATATGCTTTAATTTTTGAACTGTATACTGTAACTGACTGTATTAAAATCAGTAAAATATAATCTACGACGTACCTATAAATGGCAACGATTTGGTACATAGTAGGTACCTATATCTATACTAGAGGTATGCGAGGCATTTATTAAATGCCGACAGATTTAGCAAAACCTGTCTGAAATTACAATAGCTAATACCTTTTTGTTTGTACGTGAAATAACTGTATCGTAATAAAACTGAAGCGCCATTCACCGCTGATTAATTAAATTTCTACCAATAACATTTTCCGCTCATGTTATTTTGTTAGAATCAAGCGTTCGTTAAAATATATAATATCTACTTGGTTTATTGATTACGTGGATGTAATACCTATACATTGACACAGTTTTTTAAAGTAGTAGGTACATATCTATAAAATAAAATGACTACCTACAAAAATAGCTATCCGCAGAATTGCATGATATTTTATTAAATGTTAATAGAACATTTTTTATTACTCGTACCTAAGGTTGCACATGTTAACGTTAAGTAGGCTACTCGCAGATGTGGATAGGTACCTAAATACTAAAAAACAAACTGCGTTTGCCTTTGTTTTTATTTGACCTTTCTACGCTTGTACTCAAGTTATCGGTACTTAATTTCTGCAACCCGATAGGTAGATATGTACCTACCTACCTACCTATAGTTTTGTGAAGTGGGCATGCACAGACAAGACCGCTAGACTTGAAAATTTATATCAGTTGGTATTTTTTACATAACAACATTTCTTTACTACTTATCTATCAACAACTTTCAAAGTTTAGTTATTAGAAAAATGTTTACCTAAGCAGGTAGATATACTTGAAAGGTTTTTAAATTGATAGAATGGCGATCTAGTTGACTCTAGCTGTGAAATATTACTTTAATTACCGACATTAGGCTTATAAAATTGCGTTTATTTAATTAAGTAACGAATATTTATTAAAACAATTTACGCATACCCATATCGTCCGCGGGTTCTCTGAACGCCACGGAGACGCCTCGTGCGTATCCGACATCGATTAAGCATCACGGGGTTGTTTCACGCCGACATTTTGTTCCCGGGTTGATCGCTCATGACCCGTTTGACCCGGCACGCCCCTCCCACTGGGCGGCACCCCCTCCCGAAGTCTAAGGAGCGCGGTGAGACGCCCGATACTTTCGCCGCAACGCCATTCTCACGACGCATATAGTCCTATAGGTAGCTATGGCAACCGACGCGCCACGCCGCGCAGCCCTCAGGATTTCATGGACTTATACTATCTACGCACCCTACGACGATAGGGCTCCTTTCTTGAAATTAAATTTTGCTCGAGTAGGTATTACCTACCACAGTTAGGTTGGTTAGACGTTGGATTCAAAAACCTACCTCCAAAAAAAATTCTTGCTAACAAAAATAGGTAACTACTAGGTAAATAGGCACCCACTTAAATGTACATATTGGTAATTTTCATTTTCTTTTTACTACCCAAATTCTGTTGAGACGTGAGAGTATCATCGTTGTCATAAGACGACTTAAAGATAACGCATGCTCTTAAATACGAGTAGGTAGGTACCTACCACCATATTAATGTTGACAGTATCAAGGGAAATTATCCACCTCTAGCAATATAGGCACACGCATAGATAATGCAATGTAAACTAATTACAATCTCTTCTTTTTTAGCAAAAGCTCTTTGATGTAATTTCGTAAGTCGATATTTAGTTACAATTACAACAATGAGGTAAACGAATTTATATGTGAATATTCCTCTATGTAAAAGTTAAAATACCATAATAAATAGAAATAAACTACACCTAGTTAGATTTACAAAAAAATTACATCAAAAATACGCAAATGAGAAATCCATGTCTTGAACTCTGTATGCGTCGGGATCTCCCGTGTCATTGACTGAAATTACATGCAGTGTGATCTTCTAGATGGCGGTGAACAAAATACGGGGAACTCTTCCTAACCTATTAGAACCGATGCGTTCAGGATTCCCCAGCATTCGTATATCCCCTACTTCCCCCACCTAGATTCATCCTAACATATCTACTTAAATTAATTTAAATTTCAACCACTTTAGTAGGTAGGTACCTTCATCGGCCTGTGGTGCTAATTCGGTATCTAATAAGTATCTAGGTTCTTTTGTTATTAAACAAACTGCCTAACATATAGGTACTTATATAATTGAAGGCAGAACCTAAACCTAAAGTTATTGGCCTGAACGTGTAGTGCAGATTTTTTGTTTGTTATAGCTAAACACACTACAAAGATGTCGGTACTTATTTCATTTTTCTAATGCCTAATATGAGATAAATAATTATTAGGTATGTGGCTGCCAAATTCTACAATCTAACTAGTAAAGCATGAAAGGTCTATTTATTTGTCTGACATATTACACCCACAAACTAAATAAGCCGCCCGCGAACATAGAAACAACTTTTATATATTTTTTATATAATTATGAAACAAAAACAATGAGAACAAATCAAAATAAGAGTAGGTACGTAAAAAAGTGCATTGTTCACACTCACAATATGGTATGTACCTACCTATATCATGTTTGTAATTTTATTTCCTACTGCAGGGCGAAATATAGATATTTACCTTAGTAATGTAGTTTGTAAGCGCACAATTGAGAGTTTAAATTAGATACCTGTAACTAATAATCTACAGATTTTAAATATGAAACTCCACCATGCGTACCTAATATCACGCCAAAGGGGGATTCGAATGCCTCTTCTGAAGTCTGAGGTAGTGCATTATTTATTTGATTTTAGATGGTTGTCACATAAAAATCCCAGCGGAAAAAATAATACGTCACTGAATGTTGCCTTTGTTATTATTGTTTTTAAAAATGGTTAATCCTCTCTTTACCGTGTAATCCGTGTATGACCTACCACTTACTACTAATTATAGATTCCTACTATACAGATTTGAGCGCAAGCATCAAGCGGGAGAAGATCGTCGAGATATGCGAGGGATGCGGTCAGAAGATTCAAGACCGCTACCTCATGCGGGTGGGCGAGCTCTCCTGGCACGAACACTGCCTCAGCTGTTGCGTGTGCGGCTGCCCGCTCGCCCACACCTGCTACACCCGCAACGCCAAACTTTACTGCAAGCCCGATTACGATAGGTAAATATACTGCATAACGATCCTTTAACATGTTTACACCAATATTTTATTTAAGTCTCCGCTATTGCGAATGATGTTGCGACTGAATTGCGAATTGCAAGCGAACTGCCAGGCGCTTAGCGTATATAAGTTTAGCAAATGTGATGATTTTTGTTTGTTCTCTAGATTGTTTGGGGTCAAGTGCACCAGGTGCGGCGACCGATTGCTCCCACAAGAGATGGTCATGCGAGCCCAGCAGTACGTTTTTCACATTCAATGTTTCGTATGCGTCATGTGCTGCCAGCCACTGCAGAAAGGCGAACAGTACGTCATCAGAGCCGGCCAAATATTTTGCCGGCAAGACTTCGAAAAGGAGATGTACTTAATGCAACACGCGGAGGATGACATGATTATAGACGATTCGGAAAGGCCCCGGGACGGCCGACGTGGTCCTAAACGACCGCGAACGATCCTTACATCTGCTCAACGCAGGCAGTTCAAAGCGTCGTTTGAAGTAAGCCCAAAACCTTGCCGTAAAGTACGAGAAGCACTCGCTAAAGACACAGGCCTGAGCGTGCGAGTAGTGCAAGTATGGTTCCAGAACCAACGTGCTAAAATGAAAAAAATCCAGCGCAAGGCGAAACAAGAAGGTGACAAAAATACAGAAAAAGAAAAAGATAAGGATGAAAAGAGTATCAAACAAGAGTCTCCATCCAGTGAACACGGAAATTATCTGGGCCTTGACGGCGCATACTCTGCTTCGAGCCAGCCTCTTAACCCGAACCTGCCGTACTCGCCGGATGGTAAGTTCCATACGAACATAACATAGGTACACTGAGTACGTTATACTTTTTTCAATAAACATAATTTAATAAAACGTAGTTTAAAATCCTATATACCCAAGTATATAAAAATAGCGCACTAAAATATAATTAAATATTGTTTTTGTAAGTTCATGTAAATGTAAAGTTAAAGTATAACGGAAATATTTATATACTCGCCGTTTTTGTACTCACATACAGTTAACTAAACGACACAAAAAGGACAGAACTGTTAAAAACAACAAATATTTCAAAAACGTGACTCTTTTACTTGGGTATTATTTTATTTAAGGGGCTAGCCAGCCCCTGACCCCGTCAGTAACAACTTTAACCATAATGACCAAAACGATAACTTATTGTTTCAGATTATCCCGCACACTCCGGTGATAGCTTTTGCAGTTCTGATATATCCCTCGATGGAAGCAACTTCGATCAACTGGATGAGGGTACTTCCGATACTATGAGCCTGCAGAATTTGGAAGTACCTCATCATCCACATCAACATAATTCACACTCTGCTCATGAGCCGCTTAACCTTGGTACCGGAGCTGTAGTGAACCCAATCGATAAGCTGTACCTTATGCAAAACTCATACTTTAGTACTGATCATTGATTTACCAGCAACCGTAGCGCTGTCCGGGTCTCAAACCCTAGGCAGCGACTGCGTCATACTGCTATGGACTTATGTGTTAAGACCACAGCAACCAAAACTAGTCATACATATACCGAGACAGCCACAATGAACTCAGTGACGGATTTGTTGAACTCAATGGCCAATCCCATCCATTCAACGATGATAAATCCAATGAATTCTAAGACTAATCAAATGAATCCAACATCTAACCCAATGGATTCAATTATTAACCCAATAAACTCAATATCTAACCCAATGGTCTCTATGGCCAACCAAGTTAATTCTATTAATAATGCAATAGATTTAATGACTTATCCAATGAGCTCTATGACCAACCAAATGAATTCAATGTCAAATACAAACGCCTGTAACTCGATTACTCGTGGGATGACTCCGATGTCGAATCCAATGAATTTATTGATTAATTCGTTAACTTCACTATCTAATCCAATGAGTTCAATATCCAATACAATGAGTTCGCTGTCTTACCCAATGAACTCAATGACCAACTCGATGAGTTCACTGTCTTATCCAACAAGTACAATGACCAACTCATTGAGTTCGCTGTCTTATCCAATGAGTTCGACGACAAACTCATTTAGTTCATTGTCTTACTCAATGAGCTCAATGACTAACTCGATGAATTCACTGTCTTATCCAATGAATTCAACGACTAACTCACTAAATTCACGGCCTAATCCAATGAGTTCAATGGCTAATTCATTAAGCTCGTTTCCTAACCCAATAAGTTCAGTGGAAAATCAAATGAGCTCAATGGGTAAAACATTGAATAAGCCAATAGGTTCAATGCCAAATCCTGTAAGCTTTATGTATAAACCAACTAACTTGATGACAAGCGCTATGGATTCAATAAGTAGCCCCATGAATCCAATGACTAACCCAACGAGTCCAATGCATACTGCTCGGCGTTCAAATGATAATGCTATGAACACTTTGGACCGTTTTATGGAGTACTCCACATTGTAAGCCATGAATTAAAAAATAAACAAGAAGTAAAAGGTACTTGTCTAAAATACCTCTGCTTAAACATGTAAAAATATGTAATTAAGTAACTTATTTTCAGTATGTGGATATTTATGTACTACTTATAAACAATTACAATTAATTTAAAAAGTGTAATTGTGTTGCTGCTCTTAATTTGCGACGTATTGTACATAATGTAAATATATGATAAAAATATTTACATTTAAGAGCGCCATTTAAAGATAATTATGGCAACTTAAAACCTATTCTGGAGAGTTAATTATGTTATAAGAAAAACATTGTATAAATAAAGGAAAAATTATTATTCTAAGTTACCTGTAAATAAATGGATCAAATATTTTACGTTACTATTTCAAATAGGTACTGTAACGTACAACCCACCTACACGATGTGCATTTTTGTGGTACCGTCAGAAAATAGAGAAAAGTAGTGAATTCATTCAGTCAACTTATTCATATTAGAAACATAGAATAGATTTGAAATTACAAAACAGTATTAGAATTATATTCATATCTATGTTGTCCAGTGTACTCTTGTTGTCCGTGTCATTTAAATAACTGTAAACACATGAAGTTACTACTAAACCAATATCGGATTACTACATTCCTAGTAGCTACTCATAAGTATATAAGCTTAACATAAATACTTTAAAATATGATCAATACTTACTTATGTATTCTTTTTATTGATGGTCTGAATAAAATTTTGTACATTGTAGATATACCTAGTAATCAGTTACTTATTTTAAGATATTTAGATACAGTTTACTGTTTATATATAATATATAATGGAATTAGATTATTAGGACAAGAATAAATAGTTGTTTCATTGACACATAGTTGAACTTGACATTTGTTACACTTCTTACTTGTTAGCATAATTGTTTACTTTATCTTATAACATCACGCAGTTGTTTGTGAGTAGTGGGTATTATAAGCGTACCTACCTATATTAATTACTCCTGTTCATTAAAGATACCTAATACTCCTAATAGGTATGAGGTATCATATTTAGATATATCTATAGTTTTTCTCTCGTGATTTGACCTTGCAGAATAGATAGGTAACCGAAATTCCCAGCTTATGTTGAAGATTTTACATTTAATTGGTAGATACCTACTTCATATTGATGATGATTAAAATTATGAACACCTAGGTATCGAGCTTCATAAAACATTATTGTTTCTTCAGATTTAAGAAACAGAGAATTACGGTATTTTCCAGTATATACCTATTAAAGCAAGTAGGGTGGTTTAATTGTGCGTAATGTAGGTACATAAACCTAACACGCCTCTAAGGGTATGTAATTTGTAGCGATAACCAGCTAGTATGGATGTTATATGTATAACCTTTACACCAAATAGTTTCTATGTTCTGCTTTGAAGAGATGGTAAGGCTACCGTATGTTACACTGTCACATACCTACTATGAGAAGATTCCTCTCAAGGGTACTTTAACACCAGAGACGTGCGAGGTAGCTGAGCTATGAATGTATATCAAATCCAGTAATGGTATTACATGATGGTCAATGAAAGTTTCCTTAAGGACCTAATAAAATAAATCAAGATCATACGATTATATCCTCGACGTGTATATAAAAAGTAGATTTCTCCATATTTGTTTAAACATCTTATGACTATAAATAACATACGCTACCTACATAGGTGCGCGTGCGTCCTTCGAATGTGTACATATGACTAAAATAAAATATTAATTTATTGATCGGTGTCTGAATATTATATACTTATTTATTATACATAGGTACTAATAACATACTTATCTGTAATTCTATATCAGCCATAACTTTATAATCCAATTTGTTCCATTCTCCATTACCTATTGTGAAACGATAATGTTAATGCACATTCTAGTCAATTTATTGTATTTACAAAGCACATTTCCGATTGAAAAATAGAAGTTAAGTATTAATAGCCGTTACCGACATGTAATTTTAGATTCCGCACTTCTCTATTACAATATCGATATTATGGGTGTACCTACATTTTAGTCTTAAACATTTCTAGTCAAATATTTGTTTATGCGTAATAAATATATACGTATGTGTAATTATTCTTTGTTTAAATGATGTCTGTATTGTTATTTTTTAAATTGATGTAAAATATAAAGTGAATAAGAATTGCCTATTTATTTTTCCCCATAATTTCAAAATATGTCGGTCTAATACAGCCGTGTTCATAAAATTTGTCGACACCTATTAATTACATAGATACGTTATATACCTGTTCACTAGTTTTATAATTAGCAACTTTAAGAAACTTGATCTATTTAGGATTGGTGTTAATCATCAGTGAGCGGCAGTGGAAATCTGGATATACATTACTTTTATTAGTCAAAATTAAATACAGAATTATAACGTTGTATATTTGTTACATTCATTAAAATAAATACGTAAAATGCAATGTATCGATGCATGTGATATCAAACGATAACTTAATTTAAGATTTATAAGTTAGAAATTTCAATAAAATAAAAGAATACATTTCATTTTCATAATTCTATTTATTAGTTATTATTAAAAATGTAACAGCCGATAAAAACAAAATTACATGACTTAAATAGGTACATAATAAGTATTATTGTTATAAAAATAAACACTACATTTGTCAGTATAAGTCACTGAATTAAATTCAAAGATTTGTTTAAGGTGAATACCTAAGTTATTTCTCCAGTTCATAACGCCTGTGGTTAAGTGATCTGTACCGTGCGTAGCCATCTATAACCAATCCCATACAAATCTACTGAAAATCGAATACAGATGCGTTGCTACATTGAGGACTAACAACACTTTTAAAAATGTATCTATCTTTATACAAAAACACAGTAGGGCAACATTAATGTTTTAAGAAAGAAAATGATATGACACGACAACAAAGACAAGCAACAGGAGCATAACTAAAAATTGATATATCAACCTTAAGAAATTATAACTTATTAAACAACGTACCTCAGTATCTAATAGTACTTAATTAGTACACTTCAGTATTTTTTGTTATAACAGATACTATTACAAGAAATACATATTGCAACACACAATAATTTTATTAAACATTTAAGATTATTTAACAATTAAGATTTCCAAACAAAACACTATAGTAAGAATGATCTCAGGCTCTAATAAGGTATTATTAGATCCTGAATGTTAAGAAAATGAACATAAATAAGACCGGCAAATATTATTTTCAGTACGGTATGGATATTTTTTCTCCGTAACAAAACACGGTAATTTACACAGCTATTGTTTAGACTTATTAATCAAGTAAGTACTTAAAGACCAGTTATTTCGTTTCTTCTCCATGAGTACACTTTGTACATATTTTACATCACTAAGCGCCATCTATTCGTTCGATGTCATAAGTTTCTGCGCTCTGGGTTGACTTATCAGGTCTCTGATCTTCTGTTAAAAACACTTTTAAAATGTAACAGATTTTTGCGCTTATAAAATTTATTGCGCGCAGGCTCAATCAGGACGTAACTTTCAGTAAAACTTTGGGGTATATTTGAAGCACATTACATTTCATTACATTTCATATCATCGTAATCAACACAAAACTTTGGTCGATAGTATAAAAACTATCCGTAATTTACTGTAAATACGCAGTTACATGGGTCAATATGGCATATTATAACATAGCTACAAGACCACCGGTACATTATTTAAAAAGATAAGAAGATTTCAAAAGAGTTGAGACAAAAAAACAAGCGTTTTAAAATTTATTCTCTTTACCGTCAACATGAAACTAGTTCTTAGAACTTAAAATCCAAATAATTACACATTTTTTTAACAAATTGAAAAAAAATAATGATATTTATAATAACTTACTTAATATCCTATATTTTGAATAACTAATCTAAAGTCGAGTTTATTTTTAACGATTTATATTTAAAAAGGCCTTTTATGTCTCTCACTTCACAAATAAATGTTAATTATAAATAGTAATTTATAAATAACACGTATGTATCATTATAGCGTACCTTTTTTATACGATGGAGTAGCAAACGAGCATGCAGT